>BLKR01010314.1:0-60507 GCA_011170035.1 Teleogryllus occipitalis
GTGTGTGTCTGTGAGTGTGTGTGTCTGTGAGTGTGTGTGTCTGTGAGTGTGTGTGTCTGTGAGTGTGTGTGTCTGTGAGTGTGTGTGTCTGTGAGTGTGTGTGTCTGTGAGTGTGTGTGTCTGTGAGTGTGTGTGTCTGTGAGTGTGTGTGTCTGTGAGTGCGTGTGTCTGTGAGTGTGTGTGTCTGTGAGTGTGTGTGTCTGTGAGTGTATAAGGGGAGGGGGAACAAGGATGAGAAATGAAAGAGATCACGCGATCCGTGACCCATTTCTAACGGTTCGGCTCCAGCAATCGCCTGGAATTGAACATGGAAAATAACCAATTAAACAGCCAGCTCCTAGAATCTTTTACCAGGCGGGCGATGAATTCAGCCTAGTAGATATGAAGCTGGTATTGAAAATGTGCCACCGTCGAGACTCAAACTCTTGGTAAGCGACTGCGGAGGCAATGGTAATGCTGGCATTGAGTCAGTCGTAGGCTGTCCTTACACGTTCGAGACACATGACAGTGTTGGTAAGCCTCTAATTCTTCCGAATAGAAACGAACATATATGTCTGCAATTCGATGGATAAAATAGGTTTGAAAAATAATCCGGTGGATAAAATCGTCATTTCACGATATTCTTCTTAATATGGGTTCGTGGTTTACCAATCTCAACTACGTATGATTGTAGTAAAGGTACAGTTTTGTTTCATCTGTGATGGTGGAAGTTGTACAGTTTAATATTGTGACAATTAGTGTAGAGGTGTAGATAGCATTATAATGTTCCAATGAAATAATAGACAACATCAGAGTCAACAAAATAATATTGATAGTCGGTTTTCGATGATCTTACTGTCATTATTAGCCTAGGAAAACCAAAAGAATATTAAGCACAAATATAAATAATAAACAAATATAAATAATATCAAAAATGGTTCACGTGAAAATAAATAAAACAGAAGATGATCTGCTTGACTTGTAATTAATTGAGAGTCGGTAGATGACTAATGGTCAGACGACTGTCAGCGTTTTCAGATTATGCATAAACAGCAGACGTGCAAACCCAAGCGGATAAAATTGGTACGTGTTTTCACTACACAGCGTCTAGATGATATCTGTGCTTTTGAAACCACCCTTAAATCGATACTTCAGAAGTCAATTGTCTTCAACGATGGTACAGAATGCTCGTGCATTTCATCAAAAACTGATTGTATCTGCGCAGCAGCCCAATCCTATTAATCAAAATGTTTAGTCAGAAAAGTAAATACTGCAACGTATTGTAAGGCTACAGCTAGCAACCGCCGAGGCGCCACAAAGGTGCGACGGCAAAGGATTAGACGCCAGGGGCCAGGCAGGATGTGACACGCCGAGGTATTCTGAGAAATCCTAAGTGCTAGGGAAAGGGATGCCCAAAGTGCGGGACAGCGCATTTTTGCCGCGTGCCGCGTGACAAATTCTTGGAATCCATGGAAATGGATGTCCAAAAAGGCCGGCAAAGCGGTCAATGTGGGCCGTGTGCAAAACCCAGTGACGTTTCAGGTCACGTGGGTGGTAGCTATATAAGAGCGAACGCAGAGCGCGGGGGCGGGGTTTGTTGAGCTGAGTGGGAACCCTCGTGCGAACGCACAAAAACTTGCGCCCAGGGCGGTGCGGAGCCGAGCTAGGCTCGTGCGGCAACCCATGTGTTGGGACGCAGTTGTGGACTATATCCACGGGTGACTGAAGTCGCCGGAGCTATCTGCTGTGTGCGGGAGGCTCGCTGAGGAGTGGCGCGGGCCACGAGTCAGTTATTCATTTTTTAGGATCGCTCCTGCGATCAGGGAAGTAAAGATCTACCAGAGCTGAGTAACTTAAATTATTACTGAACATATTGTGAATAAACCTGTACATATTTATCATTGAAGCTCGTGTCTGTGATTACTGTGTATTTCCACGACGTCACAATACGTTCTTTTCCGTTTTCTAAGGTATGTCACACCATTATCTTTCGTTGGTTTGTAAGATATAACTGCCGTTGTATTCGTTTCAAAATTTGGACAATTGACTTACAAAAAAACATGCGTATCAATGGTGCCTCGGTTTAACAACCATTTCTTCGTCGACATTTACTATACTTATAAAACGACATACAGTTCCATCAGCGTATAAACAACTCTGACACTGTTCCGGTTATTTGTTGCGGTGTGACAAACTTGTATGAACTTGAATGTAACTTGACATGTGACAGGTTAATCGGCTTACAAAGATTTGTTTACGAAGCTAGCAGGATTACCACTCATCTGATACTGGAGAAGTACGTACGCGGAGACCTGTCAATAGTATCAGTTCAAATGAATTGTTTTACCGCCGATTCATCCTAGGTGAGTTTGTGTATCACTACCGTGTACTCAAATGCACTCGTCCGTGGGTGAGGGTGAGTGCATCCATTATCTCTTAAATAGAAAATGATTTGATGTGGACCCACGAAGTTTTCAAAGTCTGTGTTTTGGTGGGGATAAGTTACGGATGCAGCTCTTACTATTAACATGACCTCAAGACTTGCATGTCGATAAGGGTTATTTTCATGAAAGTCAACTCATCTGTTGCGTAGGTTGTGTCAAGCGCTTGACAGTGCGAGGTACCAATGCGTCGAAATGTTGGTCACGCTTAAACGTTGAGGGCACAGTGACGACGAGAGGAGAAACTGCAGTCGTAAGGGGCGATTACTTCAGTAGAGACCCATACTGATCCGAAATAATTGTAACTAGGCCCGTTACATATTCACAAATTTATTGTAAGCAGCAAATTATTTAATTAATACACGTAAATACATACATTAGTAGTTATTGCTCAACAGTTTTATTTCGTATTGCCTGAGTATCGTATCAGCCATAACTAGTAGTCTAAACTCATGAACATTTTCGTCAAATTCAATTATTACACCATTTTCTCTGATGAGCAATCAGGTAAATTTAAACATGAAAAAGTTGTGTATTAAAGGAAATTGGCAAATCACTAAAAATGTACACGTAAAATTATTATAAAATGCTTCATCTTAGTTACTTATATTCGATAGGAGTCGTACTAAGTGCTGAAAACGTTTGTAGACTTTCCCACAAATTTTCAGATTTATTTGAGTGTACACATGGTGAAATGGCGAGCTGAAACGAGAAAAATGTAAATTCCATGACAACAAATATGATAATAGGACTGGTACATTCATTATAGGACTATCTTATAATAGATCTTAATTTTATTTTTAAACAGTAACGTACGACGTTGAAATAGTTTCCGAAGGCAAGTTGGCAGCAAAAATGAAAGGTTTTAGCGGGCCTTTTTGCTACCAACATCACCTGCATCAATAAGGTTTCCTGAAGCGTAGACGTAACTATTGTGACTTTGACTTTTTTAAGTCCTGTGACTTTGGCTTGTGTTTGTTCCGTATAAATCTTTTGGATCTGCTTTTAGTTAGTTATTTAAATAGCTAATATTATTTTTGGTTATTTTAGAAGTATTAAGTATTTGTTGTAGAAAGAGGGTAGTGATTCTGTCTCTCTGTACTTAGCGCGTCAGCCCGCGTATGGGCAATGGCTTACCAGCAGCGTCCCGACCTCGAGACCTTGGGTTAAGGGGTGAGTGTGGTTAGCAAAAAACATCCCCACACCGTATTCTGGTCTTCTCAACCTCAGAAGTGGGTTTTTCCATCGTCACACAGCAACATGTACTTAGATATTGCAAGGAAAACGCACGTTACAATCTTTCTCGACCAGAAATCGAACCCGGAGTCGCGTCAAGAAAAGCGAGCACGCTGACCAATGAGTTAAACTGCGAGAGCAGTAAGTGATTAGTGGACATTTACGATATTTCCGCCAACTTTCACTTAGATATTAAATAGTTACAAATTTGTATTGTATATTTTCAATTGCTTTTAATTAAGTCATTAATTAATTGTATTAGTAATTACATTCTTGTAATATATGATTTGCATCAGCAGCAGAAGATTAAATACAAGAAATGGATAGTCCCTAATAGGGATTCATGGGTTACATTCAATTTTTACACTTGCATTTGGTTATTGTTGTCAAATTCAATCAGTTTAATACACATTGTTCAATTTAATGGCATTTTCTTCATTATAATCAGCTCTTCCTGATGCAATTTATTTAATTGAGCACACCTTATGCAATTTAAACAATGTTTCTTACTACCATTGCTTCTATAAAAGTTATATAATATTGGCTGAATAAATCGCATGAAAGAAGTGAAATGCTTTTCTTATTTCTTTCTCAGATTTTAATTTTTCTTGTTCTAAAAGGTTTTTTCAAGCTATTTTATGCTGACGAATCAGTTTTATTCGCAATAAATTTAACTATTTTAGCCAAAATAATATGTTGCATAAATAATTATTTTTATACAATATTTAAAAATGTTAGAAAAATAATTGTTATGAATAGTTGGAAAGCCTATTGGGCTTTGACTATAACCCCAATAGGTCTTCAAACTATTCGACTTCCCAGGTTTGACACAGTTGACTCTTACAGGTAAGTTAAAGTTGTCTGCTATCGAAAACTATATTAGTTTCCAATATTCAGCCTGCTGTATTTAAATTCAAATTATAATGCTTAGCAAGGATAACTATTAAAGTGAAATTTTGATATTTGATAAATTTTAAAAAATGTATATGCGTTAAATTATAAATTATAAATTTTAAAAAATGTGCGATGCTACGTATTTCTTATGTAGATTCTTTACGCAATAGTTTGATTTGATACTAATATTATATCGTTCTTGCATTTGTTTTTTATGGACATTTAAAAATTTTTGCAACTATACCTCAAGAGAGCACCATACCTGATTTGTTTATGTAAGACACTCAGTTTTATCAAATGTATTCAAAAATGTCAAATTGAAAAAAACATTAAACCTGAGTTCTCTGAAATATGAATTTCCCAATAGGTCTTCCAACTATTTATATCAGGAATTTTCGGGATTTTAGTTTTACTGAAAATTAATAATAATAATAATAATAATAATAATAATAATAATAATAATAATAATAATAATAATAATAATAATAATATACTAATATGTTAAAAACATAATTTGTTGCGAATTGATCGCTTACGAATAATAATGTATTATTACCAGAGCGCCAAACCTGACAAAATGAATGTGTGAGAAAAAATTAATGTTCAATCCTGCAGTGCAATTCATTCCAAATATCCGTCCCTTTGAATATCGCGGTTCTGATTGAAACCCTTGGGTTCAGATGTTGGCAGTACTGACAGACAGCCGTCAACGCCACCATTTTGAGCATTTAGTGCGACCTGTTAGGCTGCCCCAACAGTACGACGTCTCTTACAAAACAAAACAATAACTCGGAAGAAAGTTATTGTTGCAGTGAAAGATAGAAGCAACAAAAACTCGGGACCGCAATTATTTTTAAAGTAACAAACATTCATATTTCTACCTTCCAACAATGTTTTGTCTGGCTTACAATATAAATTAATTAGGCACACATTAAATATATTTTATTTTGTTATGAAAGCATTTCAACCCTATATTGCATGGATCGTTGTAGAAGCCTCACAAGAAGTGTAAGACTGGTGGCGTGATAAGAGCGTAATCTCATGAGTCCTCCCCGGATTTAAAACGAAAAGTGAGCCGAAAGAAGCGAAACATGAACTAGGGTGTATATGTATGATCTGAAACACAAAAGACATGTAATCTTGCGAAAATGTAAAGTGGAGCTTGCACAAGGGTGAGAGCTGTACTCATAGAACTGTGCAAATCCACGCTGCATGATCACCGCTTGCTACTCTTGAAATTCTGTTGTTATAATGCATACTAATGTGAATTTCATGTCACGTAACCGACATCCATAATACAAAAAGGAGTGTGTAAATAGACTTGAAATTTTTACAGGATCGTCGCAGCGTCCTAGCAAAGTTCGGTAAAGATTAATGCAACACAAATGCTGAAAATAAATAATTTAAATAACATGTTGGTAAATGCACTGCGATCATAATTTTTCGCCTCTCACTAAGCGCACGTGGTTCCTAATATATACCGCCAGAGGACAGTAGTAGTACGGCAGAATTGGTACCGAATATATTGACTCCTATTATATTCTGACAGAGACTAGTAGCGCTGCAACAGAATTTGTACCTAATACGAAGAGGCCAACAATAGAGTAGCGGTGCGTAAGATAAAAAAAATTATAACAGAAGTGCAATGTAAAATTAAATGAAAGAAAATTATGGTATTTTATTAAAATTTCAACCAATTACATTAAAACGACTTAAACACCGGGGTTCATACAAAATTGATATTTTTCCTCTTTCACGCGCATGGGATATGAAGGAAATCCGGACGTCTTATATTTTGCTAGTAATAGAAACATTAATACTTTCTCAGAAAAAATACCGATTTCAGTTTCGTATTAAGCGGACATTCACATTACCAAATTTAGCGAGACTTCTCTACGACCCATAGAAACCGGAGGGTCTTCTCTACCAGCTTCTGGCATATGGGCTAGCGGTGGTGGCGGTTGCGGAGCTGTAGACAACCCCCTGAGGTTGCTCCAACTTTTGGACTTCATTTCCATCCAGGCCCTCATCCTTCCGGAACCAATTTGTCATTAACATGGCGACTCGCGCCGCCCGACGTGGCGCCCCGCAGAAGGGCTCTACTCGTTAGCGGTGCAGCAAAAAGGGAGGGCCCTTCGTTAACTCGACGGAAGAGGGAAAAAAGGGAAATATTTCCGAGGTTCTCCTGCGAAGCTATCCGTCTTCCGGATGCTTAAATAATAATTGTAATGGCTCTTTGCCATGGGACACGCTTGCACAGGAAAACCTTTCCAAGTCGCCCTGTAAGACTTTGAGAGGGACGGAATGATTTTTTAAATACTTGGGCAATGTTCCACTCCTGTAAAACATAACACACTATCCTGTCTTGTGAATAGAAAACGTAGTTTGTAATTAACTTCAATTCTGGAATGAATAATTTAAGGCATAATTTTCTACTACAGTACAATATTTTAAATAATATCTTTGTGGGAACCATTTTAACTCCCTCAGTTGAGAAGCGACTGAATTGACTACAGCAGTGATAAGTTAGATGTAGCGAGAAATCGAACGACGATGACCGTACAAGACGAATGCTGATAATATTTACATCTGTAGTATCAAACGTCAGTACCGGCCAAAGTAATTCTCACAGGAAGTGACAATAGGCACAGTTATGTAGTTGCCATCATCTATATTTCGAGTCTTATGAAATTTCAATAGTCATGGAAAGTCTTTAAAAATGTAAGGTGCATTTTAATACAATGTTTAAAACGCATCTTAAAATTTAAATGTCACTGCTGAATAGCATATTGAAATACCAGTAAGTAGAAAATGAGTGAAAACAGAATTGAGTAATGAATACTTGTACGATGAATCTCTAAGCTAACAACAGCCTAGCTTCCAATCACGCAGGAGCACAGATTCGTGCAAACAAGTGGCGATAAATAGTTATAAATCACATTTTATGAACCATTTAGTGTAATGAACAAGGCGCTTTATAATGAAAATGCACAAGAAAAATATTTTCTTTAGACTGATTTCAATGTATTCTTTATTTGGCAACATTAAATAAAGACTCTGAAAGACGAGGTAAGTATATCTTTGATTTACAGAATAACGTAAGCGATGCATTTGAGTAGCTCCTGTCTCTTTATTTAAAAAAGTCATTTTTACCATATCAAAATGTATTTTTGTACTAAAAAAGTACTGTCATTATTTTATGACATGAAGGAGATCACTGACATGGGGGTGTAATAACATAAGGCGGTATAATCAGCAGTAATATCTCATCATATTTACGAAAAATTACCCTGAGTAACTACCTAACAAACTATAAATCTGTGAAACAAGTTTTTATATACAATTTTAATTACATATAAAAGTTGTATACAATTATTACAAGACGAGTTCTCCAAAGCGTTAAGCCCTTCAAAGACGTAATTTATTGAACATGAAATATATAATTCCTAACATAGTTTATAGAGCATCAAAGCAACAGAAGACACCAAGGTAGATAATTCTCCTGAGTAAATAGAATGAGTAGATGGGTTCTCAAGAGGCAGGTAGGCAGCATATTAAAGAATCATACGAAGCTTAAGGTCTCATTTAAAAATGCATCTGAATTCAAATCTAAAAAAAGTAATTCATCACTCGAGTAATAATTCGTTCGTTTCTAGAAAGAATTATTCCAATCCATTTGCTCAATTTATCTTAAAAATTTACTTCCTCTACGACCATTTAATAATATACGTATTCCTGCAGTAATCGACGAATGACATCGATTACACACCCCGTAGATTCCAGTTCGGAATCCTCGTCCTGTCGACCAATCACATTCCTAGAATTTTCGGAATCCACAGGTAATCCACAGGTTGCATTATCTTTGCAATTCGCGCTTCTTTTGAACCGCAGTAGACAAGTGTGATTTTGTCGTTTCATGTACGTAACTTGGACATTGTTGTACTCTTATTTCTCGTTACATTTCACTTTGATCATTTAACAGAAAACAATCTTGAAACCAGTAACAGTGTCAATGAATTTTGCACTGTATCTGAAATACTCAATGTTAAGAAGCACATTGTTGATAGACAGTCAAGTAAACGTATGATATATGTAATCCTTATACTTGAGTTTTCAATTAGCAAACAGAATCTGTTCAAAATCTGTTCTGAATGTTTCAAGATCTTAGAGAAAGTATAATATTCTACTCGCGCATAATGGTTATGAGTACTAGTACTAGTTATGATACTAGTAGAAACTACGACATTCTCTCCTACGTCGCTCGTGTTGTGAACATCAACCCTGAATCAATAATTATCATTATGCGCTCATTGAAAAATATACTATTACAGTGCTAAATGTTTATGGGCAACAATACCCATATAATAATTCCCTTTCTGTATCTGAATGACATTCAACAAAATGTGTTAGTATGCTAACAACCCATATTCACAAATAAATATTTTACACAGCTCTAGTAAAAGCGTGACATCTAGAGCATGCACAGCGTGTTAAAAGTTCAATTTTTAGCACTAATGCTAAAAGTGAGACGATATTCAAATGTTCAGTTAAATCTTTTCATGCAACAAAGAAAACAAAATTATTTCGTACGACCGCATCCGCCACTACGGACCGTATTGTGCTTTGTATACTTGGATTAAAATAAAATGACAGTCAATAACAAAATTGTTTATGACACATATGGTAAAACTGATTTTATTTTGCTCGAAGAATTGCGACACTCGCCAATCGGTCTCGTGTTGCAAGTACACAAAATAAAATATCACTTTTACCATTCGTATCATAAATATATAATTACATTCTTTTAAAAAATTAAGTATATTGAAACAGTATTTACAATGCTCTTCACGCCAATAATTAAATTTCGAGAACAGAAAACGCGTCCTCAGCTGGTCAACGTCGATCACGACAAAAAGCATTAAAGTATCGTTGATTAAGTGACTATATGGACGTGAAGGACTCAAGCCACCCAACGAAGAGCCGGGCCCAGCAAAAAAACTGAACTTTTGTCATTTTCAATAATTTGGAGATTTTTTATAAAAATGGGACTTTTTCCTTATCGTATCTTATTCGAATAAGATTGTACTTCTACAAACTCACGTATTTTCTCGCATTATTTGTAACGGTTACGTAACTTATGTACTACTTGAACATAAGTGTCTAATTTTTTTAAATAACTTGTATGTGACGTTTTTCAGTACATTTATCTTTATCCATTTACAAAACTTCAAGAAAAAAATTGAAGTAATTTTTGAGAATTTTTAATTACTTTTATTTCATACAAAACTATGCAAAAATCACTCATGTTTTTAAAAAAAATTTAACATGGCCTTATTTGAATATATAATTTTGATGTATACATGGTAATAAGAAAGATCTCTGTCTTCAATACTACAAATAATAATTGCAAAAATCTCTAATAACAAACTACTTTTAACAAATTATATGTAATTTGTTTAATATAAATAAATGTTATATATAATATAAATTATATGTACATAAATTTAATTAATTATATATATATATATATATATATATATATATATATATATATATATTATATAGAGAAAGAATAGAAAAAGATGTTAGTAATTAGAAATGTTTGTAATTGTAATTATTCATAAAATGATTTTGTGATTTTTTTGTAATTGTGATTACATTATAATATTTTCATTTCGTGTTTATCATTATATAGCTAGTCTACACCTGGATCAAGAAAGCCCAAACCAGGGGTTTAAAAGTAGTATTAAAGTAAAAAAAACCTTCTTCAGCTTGTCAAACTTTAATATATGAAACAATTCATAATGGATTTGAGAATAGTCTTTTATTTTGGTAGTGTTTTGTTTTATTCGAAACATTAATATCTAAACATGATGAATGCATATAATATCTTGTTAATACATTGAATCTACAGCCATTTGTGAACTTTACAATTATTTCTAAAAAAGCTAAGATATTCCAAACTTTTCCACCGAGCAAATCACATAATCTCTAATCATTGCAGTTTACGACTGACTTCGTTTGAAGAAAAGAAGAATAGATCAAAAGAAGCTCTTATAACTTCATTTTATAACTATCGTAATATCCGACGATTCAAAAGAAGTAATTACTTTTGTGGCAATACATTTTCTTAAGAATGTCAAAGGTCGACTCTTGATCATTCTGTCTGCTTCTGACGAAAAACTTTCCAGCAATCTCCGATTTTCATATGTTTTCGATTTGCACAAGTGGCTGCGTTTAATAGTCATGGCAGATGAGCACAGTCCGAAGTTTCCTCACTTAGAAGTACAATGGATGCCAATTTTACTTCCGTCATCTGTGTGACTCTCTTTGTTCCACTAGCAACAATGGATGTGACATAGTCCTAAAAGTGAAAAGGCAAGTACCTTGCATGTTTTCAAGTTTTACTTGCATATTTATTTTCAAGTTACGTATCTTGGTATACAGTAGTTGGCATTGGCACACACTTGTATAGCAGGAGTATTCAGATGATAGGGTTGCCAAAGTATTTAATTACATTTTTATGTGAAGAAGGATATCAGAAGATTGTAGATTGTTTTTCTCTTTTCTAATCTAAGAATGTATTGATTATGTTAAATTAATTTGCCAAAAAATGTCTCTTAAAATTGTTAGCAAATGCGTCGATCTTTGCAGGCTTTCCTTTGTTGAAGGAAAGGTCAAGGAAGGAAACTGATATAATGTACAAATTCGTATAAACTTTATTTATCTTGAATACCATACTTACAATTTGAACAAGATCGTGGCACACCAAAAAGAGTAATGTCTCAGGATAAAACAGATTAGACAAACGACTGTTGGTTTCACTGACGTTTATTTAAACAATGAATGAACAAAAAATATTTTTATTGTGTTGATGAAGTGATTCCAATACTTTTCTTCCCTATACAGTATACCAGTGCCATTCCGATACCAAGATAGTACCAGTGGGAGGGGGGACGGCGATGATTGATTCCAGTACAAACTGTAATGTAAATTCAAGGAACATTTATATAATTAAGAGGTCACGCTAGATGTATTTAACAATATATTTCAATCAGCTTTTACAGGTTTGTGTTAAAATATTTTTGGTTTTGAGGTTTGCTAAAGTTATATAATAGAATATTTTTGGTACTTGCTTCCTTTCTGGAGGGACACAGAAGGCTAGGTCTTGTTTTTGAACAACTAGTTCAACTTTCAATATATTGCTCCAAAGCAGAACTATTCAGTACAAGAACTGTTGCTAAATAATATTGTAACGTATTTACCAGTACAACAGGCCGTTTAACAGGTCTGACTTTAAGAAATCACCTGAGTATTTACAAACTGATTACGCCTAGCGATGAATATGAGGTTTATTGTAAGCATTTGATGAGCTTAATACTTAAGGAAAGGGAAAATTCCTAAATGACAAAACAGAAATTCTTCTGTGAATCTAAAAAAGAAAATACTTCGCTGGAATCCGTCGTCGAACTCTCTCCCATATGAATTTTTTTTTAAATTGAAAGTATTACAAATTTCTGAATACTGTCGATAACCCATGCTATCTTTTACTAAAATATGTCTTATATTTTTTCGTCAAAATGCTGTTATTAGTCCTGTGCCATTTTTAGCCCATTTGGGCATTCAAGGTGGTATGGAAAGACAAGTGCTACAATTGACTATGTAGTTGTGTGGTTTCGTTCTTGAACCCCTTGCAGTGGGTGTTGGCAATGTTCCAGACGCATTTCCAGAAACATTGATTTTAATAAATACCACAAACATTTAACTTAGACTGATATTACTGTCTTACATACGATTAAACAATCTAATTTATTAACGAAATATGTGGTGGTGGTGATGGTGATAGTGGTGGTGGTGGTGGTGGTAGTGATGATGGTGCGGAGGAAGGGACGCAGTGGTAGCACAGACGGTGGTGGCGGGGATGATCTCGGTGTAAGGAAGCTCAATAGTCATGCTGCGTCTTAACCACGCTGTACAATCGCATATACTCTCATGATTTCAATTGCCATGACCAGCAAACACCTTCAAATGTAGGATCGGTTGGACTCACCTCCTAGGGATCACGAAAGTATACGCGAGCCATATCAACAACAATAAACAACCTCCGGTTTCACTACGTGAGCTCATAATGTCCCATTCTTGCCAATTACTTTAAACCAACTCGGTCTTCTTGTTTTGACTGTGAAGTGTCAAATATGATCGATAAGTGATGTATTGGCACACAAAATCAGAGATAGATTTACGAAGATACAACTAAACGTGAGTAATGGTGCCGAATATAATGGTAAAATATGAAAGCTGCATCTCTCTATTAGACGATTAAGGCAAGGAATTGACATTGATTTTTGTCGTACCGCGCCATCAAATTTCTAAAACTATTGCACCAAAAAGCACCGTCAGTTTGCTAGATGCTCGCAGATGGAAATAGTGGACGATTATAAGTCGGAAAGTGAAGTCAGGGCCGGAGTATTGGGACCTTTTGGGAATGGACTACTGCGGGCATGACGTTATTTCTTTTAACGAGCGAGCCTTGTTTGTGGGGACTAAGAACGGGTTGAGGGAAATGAATCAAACGAACAGAAGTGAAGTATTTTCGGACCCATCATTGAAGAGTTATCGATGTAAGCCGGCAGGAATACACACAAACAAGATTCAGTTTTTAATGAAACTGGTCAGCTTGCCTCCCTAGAAAAAACACAAGGAATCTTATTTACCGAATATACTCATACATCTGAATAATCTTTGAGTAACTGGTAACCAACCTTAACTTCATAACTATTATGAGTTTCAGTAGTTGAGATTATAGTTCAAGGACTGTAAAATAAAGAATATCTTGAAGCCATAAATTCTAATGTATAGCTTATATCAATCATCTCGAATAAGAGTGTTCCCAAGCTCCTACACTGCATGAGTCACAGCTGTGCGCAGCCGGTCGGCACACGTGAAATCAGATAGTTTTGCTTGACCTTGCTGTGGTGATGACGCACGCATTGCCCAACGACTGACCGTGCTTTTGTCCACTGCCAGATCTCCGTAGACATTCTGCAAGCGCCTAAGAATATCTTAGATACCATGGTTTTTCGCCAAAAGAAACTCAATAACTGCCCTTTGTTTGGAACGCACCTCCGCCGACGCTATTTTGACAGCTACTTATGATGCAGTCACATATCTGAAACTAATGAAACTATACGAGACAAAGCGGGAATAGTTAGAGATGATCCAAAAAATTTTTTAACCAAAATTGGCGGAGGAAAAATCTCTTTATATATTAAAGCAAACTCTAAATAAATTCAGTGATCCTAACAGATATCTTGCGGTTATCTCCACAATATGAATTAAGAAAAAATCAAACCACAGCAATGCAAATTTTTGATATTTATGGAAACATTAGTAACCAAAGTCAACTTTAGGGAACACTTTTTCCATCTTCAGTGAATTTCCGAAGCAACGTGGATCACTCTACAAAACAATAGCTAGGCAATGTGTTGTAACAGGTACGATGCCACCAACTTTTGGAATTGAGGCCGCCAACAGCGGCAACAAATAGTGTTAGTCCTTATTAAGAAAATCAAATCAGAAGTCACTACCAAGAGTCACAAATAAAAGAACGTCACTGATATATTCCCAAAATTTTCCATGGGCTATTAGTATTATTAGACAATCTGGCATTATAACAGAGGAAATGTCGATACTAAGAGAAGCATCACTGAAATAAGCACGATAAGCCCCTGTCGGATATTAAAGGTGAGGCTATATAAGATATAATCACCTTAAAGATGAGAGTGGCCTGACTACTCACCATCGTTATCATTAGCCTGTGTAGCCTGGCAGTGATTCAAAGACCAGCTCTATTATCCAAGCTGACACTGCACAGCAAAGACAGTTATAGAGGCAGATCCATTTAACAGGTCCTCACCACCTACGCCTTTACCACGGCTTCCCACGTCCAAACATTCCCGACAAATGTCAACCCCCGTTAACACCACCACCGCCGTCCTCACTTACGTACGCCGGTACTCACGCTGCACTCACTGATACCACCACCACCACAGGAGCTACCACGATCAAGCTACGCCCCTGTCGATCCTCCACACTTACATACGTAGACCGCGCAGGTAGCTTACAATGTACTGCTAATGTCACTGCTAGGACACTTAGTGACATAGAAATATATGTTATAGACTGGAATGGACCGAACGTGGCGACGCACACAACGCATGATTGCCCTATTCGGCAGTCCGCTGTGGGATCTGCAGGACGCAGAGATTCCGTGGTTCCTGGGACAGAAACCACATGCTATCAACCCGTATGCCAGTCCCAATTGGATCTTCCCCGAAGAGGTAACAGAGTGTCCACCTACGCCAGGTCGTGATCTCTTCCCAGAAAGCCCATCCAGGACCCCACTCTGGGCTCAGACTCGGAACACCTCACCCATTACAAAGAAAGAGGGCGTCGAGCAGATTGGAGGATGTTCACGACAGCCAGCCCCTACATTTTCCCATCATGGAACTACCAGGGACTACCAATCGAAAGGTGAAGACCGCTCTCCTACTCCGGACAGTGAGCTCTCCCCGCACGCCAGTCCAGGTTTGATTTTTCCCGAAGACGAATATCAATCAGAGGTAACAGAATGTCCACCTACACCGGGTCGTGATCTATTTCCAGAGAGCCCGACCAGGACCTGGGCACAGACTTGGAACACCTCGTCCGTTACAAAGAAAGAGTACTTTGAAAGATTCGGAGGATGCTCACCACCTGCATTTTCCTACCATGCAACCACCAACCGCCAACCCATAAGAGGCGACTGTCCTCCTACGCCAGGAAGTGATCTCTTTGCAGAGAGCCTATCTAGGGCCCAGGCCAGGTCATTCACCCAGGGCTCCCTATCTCCCCTTACTTATACGGAGAATGAAGATTCTGAGTGGATCGGGAAGCGTGTTCCGACGCCGGGCTCCACATTTTCCCCCACTGAAGTCAATATCGACAACCTACCAATAGGTTCAGACTGTCCTCCTACTCCTGGAAGTCATATCTACCCAGACAGCCCATGTAAGACCGAAAACTCGACACTCAACCAAACTTTTCCACTGTGTCTAACCAATGCAGAAAATGAAAAGACAACCGACCAGGTTCAAGAGCGTTTTCCGTCGAGGTGCCCCACATTTCCTACCAGAACAATCAGCATGGAACATTCATTAGGAAAAGTAGAGTGTCCGCATGTGCCACACAGAGATCTCTTTCCAGAGCCTCAGTCTAGAACCCAGATCTGTTTGCCCACGCAAAACTCATCATTATTCCTTAGCAATTCGACGAACGAAGAGGCTCCCGAGCAAGAGCATTTTACGACACCAGGCCTAACATTTTCCCCTTGCCCAGCCACTATACAGAATTCTATTGAAAGTGCTCACTGCCCTACTACGTCTACAAGTTATCTCTATCAAGACAGCTCTAATATGCCCGAGGTTCAGTCACACACACGTAACTTCTCACCGTCCCTTACTAATTCAGAGAATGAAGATACAACTGATCGGGTTAAAGAGCGTTCTTCATCAGCGTTCCCCACACGTCCCCCCTGCGCAGCCACCACGGGCTATTTATTGGAAGAAGCGGACTATCCTCCAACACCGGGACGTTATCTCTTTGTAGAGACACACTGTAGATCCCAGATATGGTCATGCTATCGGAACTCTGCACCGTCTCTTAGTAATACGGAGAATGAAGAGCCAACCGATCGCGTTGAAGACCGATCTTCGTCGTCGGTCCCCACAGTGAGCGTGGACTACCCATCGGACGGGACTACCCATCGTGGACTACCCAGGACAGTGAGCGTAGACTACCCATCGGAAGGAGAAGATTCGTCAGGCCGTGATCTTTTTCAAGAGAGTTCGTCTGGAGCCCAGATCTGGTCACCTATCCGGAACTCTTCAACGTCCGCTACCAACACAGAGAACGAACAGGCTGCCGAGTGGACCGGAGAGCGTATTCCGAAGCTGGTCTCTGCAGTTTCCCACAGAATAGTCACTCTGGACTTCCCAGCGGACTGCCCTGCTACGCCAGGACGTAATCTCTGTCCCAAGAGGCCGTGCGGTTCTCAGGTCTGGGCACACACCCGAAACTCCTCATCGTCTCTTAACAATACGGAGAATAAAGAAGCAACCGACCAATTGATTGAGCGTTCCCCTTCGCCTGCCCACACACTTTCCACCAGTGCAGCGTTCACAGACTATCCATTTAAAGCATCAGGTCTTTGTCCTACGCCGGGACGTGATATCTCTCCAGGGAGTCCGCTTAGAAGCCACGCCAGGTCCCCCATCCAGAATTCATCACCGTCCGTTACTAGTTCAGGGGATGAATACGGCCCCAATTGGACTGGAGAGCATTCTACGACGTCGGCATTGACATTTTCCTTCAGTTCGTCCACCGTTAACAACCTTTCAGAAGACGCGGGCTTTCCTTCCACACCGGGTCGCGATCTCTTTTCAGAGAGCCCGTCTAGTGTCCAGGTATGGTCAGCGACCAACAACTCACCGTTTCTTACCACTACGGAGGATGAGGAAGCCCCCGAGCGAATCGGAAAGATTTGTCCGTCGCCAGTTACCACATTTACTTCCAGTCCGTCTACAATGGAGACAACAGAGTACCGTCCGCTTACTCCTGGACGTGATCTCTTTTCAGACAGTCCTGATGTGGCCACCAAACCGCTACTTCTCACCAACCGTTACCAACACGGAAGATGAAGAATGTAGTGGTTATTTAATTGGATTCAATTAAATAAAATTGACATATAAACCTGAACATTTATTTCATCCGTTTACTCGTGCATGACCATCAAAATAATTCCCTAATATTTCTTGCATGGACTTGCATGGCAATTCCATCAGATATAGTTACCACAACTTAGGAACCTTCTAAAGCCACCAAACGATATTATTTACGATACACGCAAAAGCACATACAAATAACAAGAGTCCACCGCCCAGTTCAAGTAGCGTGATTCGACGCCGGTTCCCGCACCTTCCCCCTGACCGGCCGTGCGTCTCTCACGCCACTGGTCGCCGACTTGACGATTCAGATGCTATGAAGCACCGGAATGCCACGCGCGGAACCCATATCTCCTTCATAATGTTTACGTTTCGTGTCTTGGTAAGGCGCCGGACCTCCAGGGAAGAGTTCCCTGAGTCTCAAAACGTCTCCTTCATGAGCAACTCGACAGGCAGTTGTTTTTTTCGTACCATGATGAAACGACGCCAACCTGGAGATCAGGAAGAGTGACTAGGAATAACGCAATCCACACCGTCCATACTGCATCCGGTAAATGTGTGCAAATAACATGTATAGTGCGGCGTAGGCATCTCGAGTTAGTTAAGTTAATGGGCAGCCAGTAAATGGAATGGTTAGTCGCGGATAGTGCGTCCTACACTTATATTTTTGTGCATATAAAACATCGTAAAGTCGTGAAAAAGATGTACTCACGCAGTCATGTACAATTATATTTTATTTCCTCTGATCGTCCTAAACAACAACTGTAATAATGCCAAAAGTCGTGTGGTAGTCCGTAGTTGTCACGACGTTGGCAAAGAAAACTATACTCGTATCGGACTGCATGAACAAGCACTGCTTGCTGCGACGTATGTGCCCTTGATACCGAATGGACCCATTTCCCTTCTTGTACTATAGGTGCCTTCTTGTACTTATAGGTGTAGGGAGCCAATTTATTAAATACGGAATGAAATAAGGTTTACGGAAAATATTCAGAGACATTCTTAAGAAAATTTTATTAACGTTTCCTTTTAAATTGCACAGATTTCACTTATATACATGCGAACACTTCTCATTATTTTAGAAAATGCAAATGACATTAATCCTATGATGCATTTGCAGGGCTACGGAGGCCCTAACGGTTTTTATTTCTCATTTTACTCTGCACGGCTGCATTTCTGAGAGCTTGCCCTTTGGGTTACTTTTCTTCTATCTACTATCATTATAGTCACATGCAAAAGAAAAAGTGTCAGCAATTATATAGGTAGGTCTTGAAATCTGATTCTAATTATGTCAATGCATATGCAGAGCTTTTAAGGTCCTATTAATACTTACTTAAATAATATTTTTTAACATTAAAAGTTGATATTTATTGCAATTATTAATAATTGAAGTTATTAAAAATAAAAAAGCAATTTTATGGGCGTTTTTCGAGACCTTGCATATGCATTCATATAGCTTCTCGGGTCCACGCATTCTGAGGCTAAATGAAGTTTTGAAATTTTGGAAAATTCAAAAGTTTTAATGACAAAGCGACTTGTGCCATTTTTATTAGCTTACTTTTTTCTAGTTACGTCCGACCAATTGCGACCCACTTCGATCCGTTACGTTCTGTCCACTTGTCTTCCTTTCCCTTAATCCCAATCCTCCTCCTTTCTGTCACTTTTCCTGGGCCCTTTCCCTCCCCTTCCCTCCTTCAAGTCAGTACCCTCCCATCTCTTTCCTTCCCCTCACCGTTCCCAACCCTCCACGCCCTCCTCGTACAGCCCCCACCGCCTCCCTTTTAATTAGACGGAAATCGCACGTGCACCTGTGCCCGAGCCATCGAAGAGCCGCGGCAAGGCGCTGCGCGCGCCCTCGCGTCGACTTATCTCTTTAACGGCGCCGCGCCCGCGCCCGCGCCCGCAGCGACGGTGACGGCGGCGGAGACACGCGCAGGGGAGCGTACGTGAACCCAGAGCACTTGCAGCGATATGAATGTCCGGTAAAGATTAAGAATATTACAAAGATCAAGAAAGTGGTGCGCGGGCATCGAGATAAAAGTAAGAGGGGAGAAAATAGAGCATGAAAAATAGACTGATTAAAAGCAGACCCAGTGAATTAAATTGTAAACTTCGCTTGAAGAAGTGAAGGGAAAAAATTAAAATAAATCGCAAATGAAAGAGATTATGATAAAACAAGTAAATATACAATTATAAAGTATTGAAAAATTTTAAGAACTATAAACAATGATAAAAATGAAGAAAATAAACTAGTTCGGGTGAGGGAAAACCATGAGAAAGCTTTTTCAGAAGAAACTTACTGAAAACACTAAATAATGAAAAACGGACGAATCATTACAAGAACGGTCCAATAAGAATTAAGGATGTTAAAACGTAACTCGGGAAAGTTTGTGAGATACAAACATGACCTCTAATGCCATTCCGAGTGGCCGTAATCTTAAGAAGCATCGAAAATATTAAGCCAAAACAATTGGTGGAAAAACTGGGCTGTAGCGTGCCTTTGCAAGAAGAGAATCGTGGCGCCAGGAGAAGCGGAGGAGAGGGTAAGAACAGCTTGTTTCTTCGGCAAAATTCAACTCCGACGTTACTGCGACCTCCCGACCCATGTCCTAATTAAGGAAGCAACTTATATGATTAATTTCGTAATTTTAATTATACATTTAGATCTGCTTTTAATTATACGGATGTCTGTAAGACTGTGGCGCGGCACGATGCAGACAACTGGAATTAGACGCTGAGCAGTAGAAGCAACTTTGAAGAAGGCGACGGGCTGTTGCCAAAGTGGATGATACGGTAACTACAAAGTAATAGATAACAGCTGCAGCTCCTGCATGTTATGTCTATATTATCGACCTTTTGGTGTAAAATTGTTTCATTTCTTACATTATTCAAGAATTCAAATTGTCTTATCAGGGACAATGACAATGGCTACGATGGCGTAACCAACCCACCTCACCAGGACCCCCTCACAAAGTAGAGGGTTCTTAAAAAAAATGCAACGTAGATTGAAAGATTCGAATGCCAATTGCATCAGTATGATTTGCGGTGATAGGGAAGATTGGATACACATCCTTTTAAATTGCCGGGAATGGGAATGGAGAACTACTACTTCCAATATAGCCCAGAACATATTAGGTGATAATATATAGGTAATCACTTTATGAAATAATTAAAAAACATTCATAGGAAAGGTTCGAACCATTGGGGAAACAGAAAGAAGGAAGTGAGAAAACAGCTGGTTAGTATGAGCGGAGTCTACACTGGACAGAAAACAATGACTAATGAAAGTTAATGAAGTAAACAATATATAATAAATAATAATGAGATCTCGCCTTTATAAGACTAACCATTACAAAAGCATTACATTGAAATCTCAGTAATTTAAGTTAGTTGAAAGTAAATAAGTCATTAAGTAATAAGAAAATAAATAACTCACAAAATAAGTCATCTTAAATAATTAAATGAACACATTACAGGGCAAATGGAAGTGAGTATTCGGAAAGTAAGTGCAGAGGCGATGGTGTGAACTTCTGTGGCTCTGTTTGATTTCAGGTACTGAGGATGTCAAAGACGGGAAGGAGAATGCGTGACGTCCGCACCAGGATATAAATAATTAGTTTAGAAAAGATTGGTAGATTAGCAAGTACTCGTATTCTGACGGCAGGTTTCCCCCTTCAGACATTTTTTCCTCAGCCGTACACTATGGTCTTTTTTTCTACGGCTTTGATGCGATGGAGAGACCATTTGGCATGAATACCAGTATTCGAAAGGTTAGAATACGGTAAGAAGTAGGTATTGTAATTCATTAAAGGCCTTCGGCCTAGCCACGTAGTTTCAAGTTATTTAATTTTGTGACCTATACTCAGGCTGGATGTGAAATGTTCATGGATTCGGGGCTCTCCCTTTTGAAGATTTTGTAAAAAAATAACACAAAGTAGTCACAGAACATTTATAATTAGATGTTTCTTTGGGCATTTACCAACATACAGAATGTCATTCCATAAACACCCATAACAAAAAGAACAAACATAGTACAATATTTTTAAAAAAAATAACCCAAGAAAAAACAACAAGGTTTCTTCAAATATAAACAAAACGTTTTGTTCTGAAGACAATCATTTTATCCATTTACTATTTTTCTTATGACTAAAGCAAGAATTGAACATTAGCACTAACCAGTCTTCAAAAAAGTAAATAAAGACATGACATAACATGACAGTGATGTAATATTTAATCAATATTATCACATTCCTTATTGCACTATCAAACTGGTGCTTAAGCATTAAAAACAAATTAAATTATTAATTTTGTTTAAGTGCAGCATTCATTGCAGGTTATTTTTCTCTTAAATAACCCTTAAAGTACATCTTACCTTGAGGCCAAAAGGAAGCAAGTGACTGTCTCTTCAGAACACTCTTCAGTCTCCGTGTCAACACCACAAACACATTTAAACTCGAAAAAAAACTACAAATGACAATCACATGGTATCACCTCAGAGATCAACATGAACCTATTCTTAAAATTACAAGTGTTTAAATGTTGTGCTGAAATAAATGTAGAAATGTAACACATTCTGATTCTTATATCATACTAAAGCTTCTATATGATCAGTACAACAAGTTAAATAATCTAGTCTTGTACACTTTAAGAGAATGGTACAAGCAAAGATGAAGCATAAATATGAATGTCTCATAACATAACATTCTTAATTTTAATCAATGCATAATTTGCAATACATTAAAGTAACATAATAAATGTAATAACTTTCTGTAATAACCTTGTTTTGTTCGAAAGAAAATGGTATGCACCACGATTCGTCTAACAAGACTGCCCTACCTCGAGCTTTCAAATTGGGAAGGCTGCGCACACTTTGTTGCAGATCACCTAGTCTACGTACCATTGCATAAGCCAACTCGGTTTGTAAGTGCATCTGCTTATCAAAAATATACAATAGCCTCTATTGTCGTGACTATTACATCAGCGCTGACATAAGCTTCTTGCACTCTGTCTTCTTTTAAATATCTCTATTTAATGTTTATAGTTTCAATTTAACAGAAGCTGTGTCTTTCCAACACAGTACATTCTATCAACAGAAGCACTGATCACAATCTATAATGTATAAACAAAATGTACAGTACAAATACCTCTCTTCTCAAGATAACCTCACTCCACGACGTCTGACCAACGACAAAAATATCTTGCCTCCCTCCTGCCCCCGTGACGTCACAATGGACGGTAGGGAGATCCCCCCACCTCCTCTACACCCCTCTTGCTGGAGAAGCTGGTGTCGTCAGCGGCGGTGGCGGCGAATTCGTACGTCGAATATTTGAATGGTCACAATTTATATATGTATAATTACCTATTAAATAAATAATAAGGACCCCTGCAGACAAATATAGGCACAATCTACAATAAAACAAAACCTACTCCATGCTTATTCTCTCCAATGTACAAGCCTTATTTTTACAACAGATTTTTTTAAATTCTATTTTCTGTACTGGGACCTCCGAAAAGTACGCCACTAGCTGCTATCTCTAGAACATATCACTGAAATGCCAAAAGTGGAAGAATCAATTGATCTTTATTGTATTTCACCACTGGGTACGAGTATTACTTAAATCGTCACTATGAGGTGTGCGATACATTAAAGTATTTCTTAATTCCATTCTCAAATACAAAATTTACCGTTCCGTGTTCAATTTGTTATCAGTTTTTTTTAAAATTGTAGTTTAAAAAAGTGTGTTTTTTTCCTGTTATCAATGCAGCACGACGATTTCAGAGGTTAAACATGGACTAAAATATCTTGAATATTCGGGATACATTTGAAAGCATCGTTGCCAAAAGCTTCCTGAACTATAATCAAACCCTATATTCTGCGAATCGGAATTAATTTAAAATTATAGCTGGAAATACTTGTGCAATGTATTATAAAAATTAACCACAATGTGTATTGTAATAAAAACGACCAGTCTGTTTTATTTTGCTTACTTACAATGTAGTTGTAATTCTTACGAATTGTGTTGTGGTCAGAATGTACCACATATACATAAAAAGTAGCCATCGTTTTCGAGCTTACGCATCAAAGGCATCGTTTCCGAGTTACTCACAATAGTAAACTATGTTGCAGTGTGTAATTCGAATTGCATGTGCATCTAATTTTTCTTCATCTCGTAATCTTTCCTTTATCCCATACTTTTTCGTCTTAAATCTATTTGACGAAGAACAGAAAGGTAATTCTCCATTCATAGGCAGCTCAATTGTGGTCAAGGATTTCTAGTGAATGGTATCAAATCGGCAACGTTTGTAGTGTATTATATGTAGAAGAAACATTAGTATACTCACTGAACTTTACTTGCGAACATCATATCAGCTTGAGATCGTGATTACATTTTTACCCTGCCCCTATACAATATCACTCTGACACTTTTCAAATACTAGTCGTGTAAAACAACAACTTAGTCCTCTCTCATTTAGTACTCGTTTCTCCATTACTTTATTACATTAATTTCTTTGAAGACTTCTTCTCCGGAACAACACTCCGAGAACGGGACACAGCGACTGGGTGGTTGGCGTCAAGCGAAGTGTACGGTCGACGGCCAGCGTAGCTGATTTATGGGTGCTGGGAGCGGCCACGAAAAAAACCTCTAAAAGCCAATCGAAAATTCATAAAAACTTTGGACAAGGGCCTCGCGCCAGCGGCGGCGAATCCCTTCTACCTCCCCAACCTGGCAGTTCGCGCCTATTCATCATCACAGTGTGCAGCTTCATTCCCCCCAGTGCCCTGGACACGTTTCTGGGAACGTAGCTCACCGCTGTTGCGGAGAGTAATTAGTGGTAAACAATAAGAAGCAAGCTGGTCTCTGTTTTTGAATGGCTCAATTCAACTAGTGCGGCTAATTTTCTTGCATTATTTTTACTTATTTTGTATTTTCGAAAATGCGAAGTGTTTATCAAAAATGAGACCCACGCCATTATTTTAATCATTTCGTCTCCTATTCGTGAAAAAAAATTAAGAAAAAATTAAGAACGGTTTTTGCGGGAAGTTATTTTATTAATTGCATTAATTTCAAGCACTAACTACGCGAAAATGACTCGTTTCTTCAAAAAAAATTTACATATTCCTTTTTAAAGAGCTAATTCTTTACATCAGTCTTTGTCTAAGTCAAAAAACTCTATCCTCAAATTGCCTACGTTTCCCACAAAATTACACAAAAACTACTCATTCTTTCGAAAAATTGAGCATGATCTTGTTTCATGATGCTTTAAAGAACAGATTTCATTAAGAAAACATCTCTATCTTCAACATTGTAGTTGTAGGAAGACGCTCCAGAAAATTGCACTTTCACCCTACCATACATATCAGTTGGTTCATTGATTATTTTATGTTCCCGGGCGGGTCAACTGCCTATGTTCACAAGTCCCGTAAGTGAAACACATGTTTTAGCACAAGATGTTGCAATTTTCTTCCCCGCTGGATGGTGAGGTCCGAGCTGACCTACACGTCGCCTTGCGGAAATTTTCTATCCAGGTTCATCTGTTCATCCAGGTGAGCTGATGGGAAAGATTCTGAAGGGGAAACCCCGAATGTCAACATGTAGGTTGGGGCCGGATCTCACGTATCGGAGCACGAACGCTGCCATCTCACGGTTAGAACATGCACCCTATTGAAAACGAGCACGGCAATATTAGTCCCGTTAGTGTAGTGCATGTTTTTTCGGGAGATGGAGGTGATCTTCCTCCGCTGGATGGCGAGATCCGGCACCGACCTACCGTCGGCTAGTGGGGTTCCCCCTAACCAGGACTCTCTCACCAGCGGGGCACCACCCCAGCCGGGACAAGCTCCAAACTCCCGACCGGTCTCCCGGAATATGTGATAGTGTGGTGCATGTTAGTGTAAGTGTGTGTGTAAGGGGAGAGAGAGAGGACAAGGAAGAGGAAGGACAGGTCGCGCAAGGTCCGTGGCCCGTTTGTTAGGGTACTGCTCCGGCATTCGCCTGGTGTTGATCGGAGAAACCACGGAAAACTACCGAGCAGAGCAGCCGACCGCTAGAATTATCCTCCAGCAACTGAATTCGACCTAGCTGAAAAGCTAGTGTCGAAAATCCTGCCGCCGTCAGAACTCGAACCTAGGAACTCCCGGTCAGAGGCGCTGCAGTGACATCAGTTGATGCACTGAGCTACCGCTACCGGTGAACACTGTCCAAGTTTCGAAGGTTTTTTTAGGCTTCAAGGTTTGGTCTGAGGTGTAACGTTGAAAGTTAAGGTAGCACTAGGAAGGGTGTTGTAAAAAACAAGTTTTGGTGGTTTCAGTCTATCCTTTGGAAACCTTGATTTAATCCGGGGCCATGAAGCACGACGGCCCAGATTAAATGTTGTGGAACAGGGTGAAGAGTAAAGATTTTGATAGAAATGATCGGCAATTTTACTTATGTGCTCATCTAGTGGCAATATATTTAGCTCGCGATGAAATGGGGAATTTGGAATAAACCATGGCGCCTTAAGGGTCTCCTGATACTCCCTGATGGCTGGCAATTTTTCTTTCATATTATATTTAAATTTTATTTTTTAAAAAGAAAACCTAATTGAGCTACTTTCATTTAAGATTTGCAGATTGCTTGAAACAAAATACATCAATAAATTGAACATGCATATACATTTCTCGCAACACGCACAAAAAATATGAATTATCATATAGGTTTTAAATAATTTCTAGAAGATTAATTTGTAAACGTAAAACAAAAGCAGGAATGTACGAACAACGAAATATGAAGTAATATTTAAATTCTAACATACGTAACATCCAGCTGTCTGGAATTATATCTCTTATTACGTTTACGAAGCGTAGGAAATTCGAAGCGGACGACTAATAGCGTTTTCCATTCGTTGCACAGAAGAACTTTTCTGCCAAAAATTCCCCGAATTTTGTCATAGTGTTTCATAACATTCTCTCTACTGCGAAAGTGGTAGCGAGAAAGTAAAAATTATAAAAATCAAAAGTGAGCTAAATCGACTTTTCAAAAATCCTACATAGCTGTTTATAGAATCCTTAAAACCCGGGTCATACTCGTAAATAACACAATTCACAAGGTTTGGTTGCTGTCGTTTCAGCCTATCTTGAACAGCCTATTTTGAACGATATTCGGACTTACAATACTACGCATCGCATTATATTAACCAGC
Source organism: Teleogryllus occipitalis (assembly GCA_011170035.1). Taxonomy (NCBI): domain Eukaryota; kingdom Metazoa; phylum Arthropoda; class Insecta; order Orthoptera; family Gryllidae; genus Teleogryllus; species Teleogryllus occipitalis. The sequence goes on from BLKR01010314.1 coordinate 26,491, forward strand.
CCTCCCCGGTAATACTTAACTTCATAAAATATATTCATTGATGAAAATCCAGATAGCTTAGAATTGTGGCGCCATTTCCATCATTTGAAAATATATTAAAATTAACTACATTATATTCTCTCTATAAGACGCAAATATGTATAGAGAATGTGTTTTGACTATCCAATAAGGTTTTGACCATTCAAGTACTATCCAAGAAATATATTTTAAATTGATTGATTCATTAGTGATTCTGGACGCGTCAACTGCTAAGGACATTAGTCCCGCAAGTGGTGTGTAAATTTTTCTCTGGAGGTGGTGGTGATATTCCTCCGCTAGATGATTAGATCCGGTGCCGACCTACCGTTACCTAGCAACGCTAGCTAGGTTTCCCACAACCCATTATCTCCCAAGAATGAGGCACCGCGCCAACCGTGGCAAGCTCTAAGCTCCCGACCGGTCTCCTGGTTTTTGATTGATTGCTTTCTCGTGTTTGCGGGCACATCAACTGCTTTGGTCATTAGTCCCGTTAGTATAGGGCATGTTTTTTTTCTCGGGAGATGGCGGTGATATTCCCCCGCTGGATGGCGAGATCCGGCGCCGACCTACAGTTGGCTAGTGGGGTTTCCCCCTAACCAGGACTCTCCCACCAGCGAGGCACCGCCCCAGCCGGAACAAGCTCTAAGCTCCCGACCAATCTCCCAGAATATCTGGTAGTGTAGTGCATGTTAGTGTAAGTGTGTGTGTAAAGGGAGAGGATAGGACAAGGAAGAGGAAGGAAAGATCGCACGCGGTCCGTGGCCCGTTTGATAGGGTACTGCTCCGGCATTCGCCTGGTGTTGATCGGAGAAACCATGGAAAACCACCGACCAGGGCAGCCGGCCGCTAGAATTCTCATCCAGACAGCGATCGTCTCCTGGTATGTGTGGTAGTTTAGTGCATGTTAGTGTACGTGTGTATAAGCAAGAAGTGGGGAGAGGACAAAGAAGAGGATGGAAATATCTGTGTGCGATTCGTGACCCGTTTGTACAACTCCAGCATTCGCCTGGTGTTGATCACAGAAACCAAGGAAAATTACCGATCAGAGTAGTGGCCACTAGAACTTTCCTCCAGGCAGCGATAGAACTCGACCTAGTTATCTAGCTGGTGTCCAAAATACTGGCACCGTCGGGACTCAAACCTATTACCTCCCGGTCAGAGGCACTGCAGTTACATCAGTTGATACCCTGAGACACCTCATCCGGTATAAAATTTTCAAAATATCCTACTTTAAACCTCTAAATATTCTATGGATAATCATGTGCAATATGGTATCAAAAATATTTAAAATTAGTTAGTAAATACTGCTCTTCCATATTGAGTGTATCCTGTATTCTCCAAGGCGTTCTTTTTTTCAACGGAGCAAAGAGGCGATACTTTCTCAGAAAGTTTTCCGATGTACGTTGAATGATGATGCAAACATCCCACCCCAAATTCCTGAAGACATCGAGTGTTCTGGCAGCTCTTTACGGTATATCTGATGAGGGTACGAAGCATGGTTAGTAAGACTTTGGATTCGACAAGACTCCAATTTCTTTGGAATAGACTTACTTAAGATCGTTAAACTGGATAAATGCAGGGATTGAATGGGAGACTGATTGAAAGCTAGGGCTCTTAATATCATTTGGTGTATTTACCATTAAGTGAAAGAGTTTGTATTCTTGTAATAAACATCAGAATATAGAGGGATGTATTCGTACTCTCCTTTCATCTCCTACATTTCTCTAAACACAGTATTTGAAAATCAAAATAATATAAACATACTTCACCTCCTTTTTTCTTTTGTCTCATTATTTTACACACAATTTCGCTCAGATCAACATACACGTCACTTCATTTCACATTATAGAACTTTAGATAGGTAAATACCTAAGATATATCTTTGAATATTCTTCTATTCCATATTATCTTCTATCTAGATAGGAGTTCTTGGAGAAGGGAACTGTTTCCACCACGCCGGCTCTTCCGTTTCCTCTCCACCCTCTTTCCGTGGGCAAGTATCTGCCATTGCAAACCCTCCGCCCTTCGGCCCCTCCGCTGCCCTCCAAGGACTGGGAGCGGAGCCGCTGGTGAGCCGATCAGCAGCCGGACCGCACTTGGGCGCCAATCGATACCGATAATCGAACATTATTCAGCTACATTACACCGCGAGTGGAAGCGGGTCTCTCCCTTAATGGCGCTTCTGAGGCGGCGGAGCAGCCGTTGCCAGGGACGGGGCGACGGGGCGGGGCGGACACGGGAGAGGAGGGGAGTGGGAGAAGTTGAGGGACACGTGGTGTAGAGCTGGTGGTCTCGGAAGTAGGAGCGCTGGATACTCTAGAATGGACGTCACGAGGATTTCTTTTTTTCATGAGTAATATACTGTACCTGACCCAAAAATTTATTTTCTCTCTAAAATTCAACGCACTTTTTATCAGTGGAAAGTAATTGCCGACACTATAAATACTAGAATAATGTTTCTTCTTCTCTTCTTTCTCCTCTTTTATCTTTCTTTTTCTCTCCTCCTCATCTCAAATCATGGAGACAAACTAACGTAGATATTAACTCCTTTAAGAGCTGTTTATTTCAAGATTGACTATAAGCTCAAAATTATTTTTAAATAACTTTATCAAAAACATATATTATATAATAAACATTAATAATGATGTGTAGCATTAATTTATTGCAAGTATATGATTTTGCAATTATATAATTGAAATCGGAGATTTTGTTAAGACATTATCAAAAACGACATGTAAACGAAAAACCTATAGTACGGACGCTACTCACTACAGCCTTATTGACACCGTCAACATTACTGCTACCACCACCGCCACCACCACCACCGCAGCCGCAGCTACCACGTCGCCACGGCCGCCGCCCCATAACCCAATTGGCGCCACCGCCTTCTGCGGCTGCCGAATTATCTGCGATGGACCCCTCCTCTCCTCCCCTCCCTCCCACTCCCAGCACGGGTTTTTGGCGCAGTCCGGACGTCCACCAGCTAATTCCAATTAATTGAGAGTTTTGCGACTTCCCAACTGATTTCCACGAAGAGCTTCCTGCAAGAATAACGAATCCCGGCCGGCCGGCCAGCTCTCGATTGGGTCGCAGCCGCAATAAAGAAGACGCAGACTGGGCGACTTCAGAACAGGCGACAGAATTTTTAATGCATTGCGCACTCCGCGAGAACCTTCTGCATTGAACCCAGTAGTGAAGGATTTTCTCTTTGCAACTGCGAATGAAAATTTAAATTTCATTTGGGTCTTCACACGTTTTGATATGGTGATGTAAACGGGTACTGAGGATTTGTAAAACGGTGCGACTTTTGTTTTGAACGAAAGAGAAAATCATGATTTTACTTCAGTCTTTATTGAACACTTCGTAATTCCTCATAATTTTAATAATGAAATTCCCTGAAAGAATACTCTATTAATGTAAATTTGCAGCTCCTTTCTTAAGAAAAAATATTGCAATGAAATAAATAATATTCAAATTTGTACCATGTAATAGTTTCTTAAGTAAATAAGTTTTACTACAGGGTGGTATAATAAAACTCGTATGTTTTAATAGTTTAAAATCACAACTTATTAATAATTTTGTTTTCAAAGAATTGTAACTCCGACTGGAAATATAAATACTTTCTAAGTCTTTTGTTCTCTCTTTTAAAACCCACTGCCCTGTTTAACACATAAAATCCAAAGAATGGCTTTAAACAAAATGTTTTGAGCTAATTCAAAGCTAATCATTGGCAATTATATAATTAAAGGTGTAGTATATTCAAGCTCTTTCATTTGTTACCTTCGGAAATGTTAATTATATTTTCGTTTTAAAAAGTTCATGAGCATAAATTTATTGACTGAGGAGAAACTGGATATTCAATCTAATAAGTAAGCTCTGCTTTTCGTTAAGAAAGTCATACTTATGAAATTCCTGAATTTTTCGCAACAATTTCTTCTAATTTCTACAAATCAACTTAACAGCAGAAATACTAAGAAGTGAAAGTGCATCACAGTTTACCATTTTCTCCATTCTGACTGCATGTTTTGATACCAACTTCGTTGAGAGGATTAATATAACACGAGCACGAGAGTTTAAAACTAAAATTAATTTACGGTAATGGATAGTATCACAGATCCTTCATAAACTTCCCCCTCTCCTGGCACCCAATGGCAGGAGCTAACTGGAAGAGACGTAAAGCGAATTAGAGTCGCAAAACGATAGCAATATTTTGAATGTTCCTGGCGTATAATTTTTATTTAAATGGCTGTTCTCGGACAGAAAGTGACGTCAAAAGAGGGGAGGGTGGCGGAGCAAGTAGTTGGTGCAATCACGTAATTGCAGCGTGATTCAACGTCCAGCTTCGCGCCGGCGGCGTCGGGGCGTTGCACTGACTCATGGATACTAATTAAGCCGAATGAGCGACGCCTGCCAAAACGCTCTGGCTGCAGGAAAGCAGTGGAGCATCCATGAGACAGAGGTAACGTCGGGCAATGACCTATACAGAACGCATAAACATTGTAATTGTTTGTTGGAAAAATCAAACCTAACCTTACCTGTAGTAAGCCATTAGAAATGAAAATAATTTACTGATAAAAAGTGTTCTGCACAATGTACTGCAAAACTTTTAATAAATAGAATGATTGGAATAAATAGTATTAAGAGAATAAATTGAATACATTGCATTCACGATTGTGATAACCTATGTCAGTTGGTCGAAATTGTTTTGTTGTTTTGCTCTCTTTGAATATTAATTTTAACGAGTATGCGAAGTTGGGAACAGCAAAAATTTGAATTTTCTTGTTTCCTTCGAATTTAAATTTATGTTTTAAACTGATAATACAAAAATCAGCATTTAATTGACCTGAAACTCCACTACAGCAAACGTGAAAAAGATTTTTCCTTCTTTTTTTCTTTCTTTTATTGGTTTGAATATACCAAAGCTACCCCCGCAAACCAGATCCAGTTCAACAACCTAAACCTCTCTTTTAGCATCCCTTACCTTCAGATACAGAAAAAAGACCCCATAAAAACCGTCACTTGCAAAATTCGTCCTCAACCTCCCAATCTCCCCCATTGCAGGAACGTCTGCAAGCGGGGGCCACTTATTTCCATTCCCAGGCGCCATTCAATAGCATAAAGAAATGAATAAATAAGCAACCCGAACGATACATAAATGAAAAAGTGAAATAAACAGCGCTCGGAAAAGTGTTGGTGTAGCTTTCGCGCAGGAAAAGCGAGGGAAAAGAAAACGGTTTTGTACGGCGCTTCACTATTTATGAAAGGCCGTGATGTTTGCCCTTTTTATATCGGAATAAAAGAGGAGGGCGCGACTTTAATAGCTGTTTCTGTCGAGGGCGCGACAGTGCATTCTGGCCGACATAAAGGGCGGGAGTGGCTGGAGGGTGGGGCGGGCGGGGGTGGGAGGGGGGTGAAGGGAGCCGAAGGGTGGGACGGCGTATTAGTACAGCCTTGCTCGGGAATGCGTCGCTCCATTAGGGCGAGAGACGCTTGGGGACGGTGGCACCCGCGAAAAGTGGAGCGAGGGGGAGGGGCAGAGAGAGAAGAGGGGGAGGAGGGAGATGGAAAGAGGCGGGGAAGTCGAGAAGCTCTCTTCTTCGTCGACGCCTCCTCCCAGATCAATTCTTTCACCTTCCCCTCCCCTCTCCCCCCTTCCCCGGCCCGCCCCGCCCCACCCCGGCCCTATGGGTGCCGCTAGAGAAGGCGTCTCGAAGAAGGAATGAGCATCTTGGGAGAGATGCACTCGCTTCTTCTTGGAGCTGTCGTTTCCTGCCCTACCTGCAGAGTACCTTCTCCACCCACGCCACCACCTCGCGTACTTAGTAAACGCTAACTTCGCCTTCCTGAACAACGATCTCACCTGGGTGTAGCTAGGGCAGAAAACTATCTACCTGCTCATTCACTCCCTTGGAAGTTAAATTCTTCGCCAGTTATAAAAATACTTGTAAATATCCTGAATTTCAAAAACTTTTTTTTCTTCTCTTGCGTGACATTTTCCTAAACGATGTCCTTCACTTGTTTCGAAGACCTTTAGTACCAGTCTTGAAGTACCACTTTGGATGTAAACATAATGATAAGCATAATGATATATGCACTCTTAGGATTATTATCCATCACTCATGTCTCTCCTTGGGCAACTATCTAAACGTTTATACCCAATTCTTGGGGAATGTTCGAATCTGTAGCAATTAATGTATGCGCTTTACAAATGCAATGTAATAAAACAGTATATTTACAGCATAACAGTACTATAGTATTACAAGTATTTCAATAAAAGCATTTTCATTAGCTCCAAATACTTGAAAAATATCACGCGTTTTACAATATTTTTGTCCTTTTTCACCACTGAATAATTGTCACTCTAAATGCTAGCTCGCTTAATTGTATTATATAGTATTGTTTATGCCTTCTATTCACATTTATCCACTTTTTCTTCATTATTATTTTATGCAATCGGGTTTACAGATTGAACATCGCTCCTTTTCAGTACGATCACTATTCACTAGTTACGAACTTATTAAATGTCATGTTTCTTACGTCTATTGATTAATTCCATCTCACTTATACTGTTACTTATTTCTCCAGCCTTTCTTTCTTTATCTTCACACAATTAAACCATTTCCTTTATTCGTTCTCCTTATTTTCCTGAATGCTAAAATTCTACCATTAATTTTCTTGTCAAACTTTCTGTTTTCAAAGGACGTTATTTCTGGATTGATAAGGATCTCATTCCTCAATCACAATCTCATCTCTACCAGTCATTCCTAGCTTACTGCTTCTTCCATTAAACATGGCAATTCTTGGTGCAGTATCACTTGCCCTTGAGATCCTCGTGTATTGCGCCTGCTCGAAGCTCCAGCGCCTCTGCGTCCACCGCCCCCGCCGCCTCTGCCGCGTGGGCTCATCCCTCGCCTCTTGTTCCTCCATAATCGAGTTTTAATATTTATTCAGTACATTAAATTATGGAGATTCAATAGCAGCCTCCCACTAGTCGCTCGCGGGACTCGAGCGCTGGTGGGGGGGCGCGATTGGAGAGAGTGACGGTAGTGGAGGTGGAGGTGGCGGTGGCGGCGGGTATCGTGAGTGTGTTGCAGGCGGTGGCGGTGGCGACGGCGGCGGCGGTGGCAGCGGTGGCGGCGGCGGTGGCGGTGGCGCTGGCGGCGTCGGGGGCGGCGTCGGGGGCGGCGGTCAGGGCGGCGTCAGGGGGCGGCGTCGGGGGCGGCGTCAGGGGCGGCGTTAGGGGGCGGCGTCAGGGGCGGCGTCAGGGCGGCGTCGGGGGCGGCGTCAGGGGCGGCGTCAGGGCGGCGTCAGGGCGGCGTCAGGGGCGGCGTCGGGGTCGGCGGCAGGGGCGGCGGCAGGGGCGGCGGCGAGGGCGGCGGCGAGGGGCGGCGGCGGGGGCGGCGGCAGGGGGCGGCGGCGGGGGGGCGGCGGCAGGGGCGGCGGCAGGGGCGGCGGCAGGGGCGGCGGCAGGGGCGATGGCGGGGGCGGCGGCGGGGGCAGGGGCGGCGGCGGGGGCGGCGGCGGGGGCGGCGGCGGGGCGGCGGCGAGGGCGGCGGCGGGGGCAGCGGCAGGGGCGGCGGCGGGGGCGGCGGCAGGGGCGGCAGCGAGGGCGGCGGCAGGGGGGCGGCTTGGCCCGGCAGGGGGCGGGGCAGGTGTGGGGATGAGGGTGACGATAGCATAGCTGATGGTGGGGGTGGTAATGGTTGTAATAGCATAGGAGAATGAAATCGTGAGGGAAGTGAGGAAATGTGACAAGCAGAAGCAGTTGAGCAGTAAGCTTGATAGTGATGAGTGCGGCAGATACGATGGAAACAGTCGATGCGGAAGATGGGGAGAAAGTTGTGATGGCGGTGATGATGTTGGGGGTAGCGAAGTCGAAGAGGGATGGACGAAAGGTTATTGGTAAACGAAAATTTGGTCGAGAATAAGACGATGGTGCGAGAATCAGGACGATGAAAACGTTGACAGCGACATCCGCAGTGGGCATTCGTGATTGTTGCGAAGGTGACGGTGACGGTGACGGTGACGGTGACGGTGACGGTGACGGTGACGGTGACGGTGACGGTGACGGTGACGGTGACGGTGACGGTGACGGTGACGGTGACGGTGACGGTGACGGTGACGGTGACGGTGACGGTGACGTGACGGTGACGGTGACGGTGACGGTGACGGTGACGGTGACGGTATTGACGATGACGGTGACGGTGACGGTGACGGTGACGGTGACGGTGACGGTGACGGTGACGGTGACGGTGACGGTGACGGTGACGGTGACGGTGACGGTGACGGTGACGTGACGGTGACGGTGACGGTGACGGTGACAGTGACGGTGACGGTGACGGTGACGATGACGTAGTGACGGTGACGGTGACGGTGACGGTGACGGTGACGGTGACGGTGACGGTGACGGTGACGGTGACGGTGACGGTGACGGTGACGGTGACGGTGACGGTGACGGTGACGGTGACGGTGACGGTGACGGTGACGGTGACTGTTGACGGTGACGACGGTGACGGTGGTTGTATTGGCCTCAGAAGAAAATATCAATGGCGCCAATTGAAATGTTTGTTTAATTGTAGATTTTGGTAGAAGTTTTACAAATGGGACGTAAGTCATTGGATAAAATAGGAGCGATCTCTGACCCACACAAAGGAGACGAAACGAGTGAAAAAGCGAAACGTTCGAAATTGACTTTAAGACGTTTTCTTGTAAACAAAATAAAAATCCGCACGATCGAAAAGGCAAAACATAGAAGCTAAACGTCTGAACTAAATGCATGGTTTAGAAGTTGAAAAAGTAAAAAAACGGGAGAGATAAAGAGTGAATGTCGGCGGACAACAGGTACGGAGGGTGGGAGAGAAGAGGTTGCATGACAAGAAGACTGGGAAGGGTGGAAGTGGCGTCTGGAAGTATACAGCGAAAGGGAAGGGAGGGAGAGTGCAAAGAAGTTACTTTGTGGATGAGGGAGCAGTGACACTGCGACTACAGGAAATAGCCCGAAGAAACGTTCTCCTACAACTACCAGAGTGGGATTACACGGCGCTAGCCACTTTCGCTTCCTGCGGTCGCCCTAACCTCCAAGCCCCTTCATACCCACCGTACTAACCATACAGCCTTCGTCCTCCACCTTCTGCCCTCCGTCGTCCGCCTTGCGTTGTGCACCCGCTGCAGCAGCCAGTGCCACTGAATCTATCGCCGCTTGTGCCCCCTCTCTACCTGCGTTTCCGCTCCTGTTGCTTTCACCTCCACCGCCTTTGGCATGCCCCAGCCATCTCCCCTCCATCGCTACCGTCACTTCCACCCCACCCCGTACTCCTCCACCTCCTCTAAACCTGTGCCCCACTTGCCTCCATCTTCAAATCCATCGCTTCCATTCCCGATCCTGCCCACGCCCACCACCTGGCACCCCCACCTTCGCGCCAGCCGCCCCACTCCCCCGCGCCGAGCCGAGCCGTCTCATTGTCTGAGTGCCGCAGCGCGGCGCGAACCGTGCCTACCTAACTACCCTGAAAATCGTGTTTAGCAAATTTGTGTTTTGATTGTTTCGTCGGCTCTACGGTTGCATGCACTCCACTGCTCTGGCCCGTATTATGTCTTGTGAGCGGAACCCAAGATTAGAGCTGGTTGGTAATGAACTCACTGGCTTCTCCGTATTCAAATATTGAAATTACAAAACACTAGGATATTCTTCGGGACACAGTCTACATATTTTAGTCGTATTATTAACTGTTATATGTTATCAATGACATAAAAATTAATAGAATATTTCTGGACGGTCTTTTTTACATATCAGTTTTGAACTGTAATATTCAGGAGATCACAAAGGTCTGAGTAAGTACTTTTTATAGCTTCGAATCGTTTATTAATAAAGCACAACTAAAAAAGTTTTGAGGCAAAGAAGAATAATTCTATTGCAGTATAGTAAAACGGTAATAAATCCAACCATGTGACGAATGGGTTATTTGTGTCCTTATACCACTAATTATTTATTTAGTACGTACTTGCGGGAAGCAACTCGAGGATTCGGACATTTATTTAACAATCATTTATTAGATATTAAAAATGATTGTATACAAGGCGCAAGCTGCTTTAATTTTATTATCACTCTCGCTACGACTCTCTCTCTCCCAGTCTGTTCCGTTCCATTCTACTTCTCTTCACCCCGCTACACCCATCTTCGACATGCCGAACGCAGCTCCCACACACTCTTCCATGGCTCAGTATACTGCGACACGCTCTGTTCCATTCACCCCTTAGCTTCACTTTTCCTCCACCCCGATCTGCTCGTCGAATTCGATCCGCTGCACAACTCTCCTCCGTTCCACTCCGCTTCCTCCGTTCCGCTCAGCTTCCTCCGTTCCTCCGCTTCCTCCGTTCCGCTCAGCTTCCTCCGTTCCCTCCACTTCCCTCCGTTCAACTCCGCTTCTTCCGTTTGGTTCGCTTCTCTGTTCCGCTCCGCTTTCCAACATTCCGTTCCCTCCGCTTCCTCCGTTCACTTCCTCCGTTCCGCTTCCTCCGTTCCGCTTCCTCCGTTCCGTTCTGCTCTCCTCCGTTCCACTCCACTTCACACTAATTTATTCCATTCCACGCCCCGACCCCCTCCGCTTCCTCTACTTCACCCCAGTTCGCTTTACTCCTTTCCAATCACCATATTTCAGTCAACCTAGTCGCCCCACCTCCGCCACCGCAAGCCAACTCCAGCAATGCTCTGATACACTCCCGCAAATAACCTCCTTGCCCGCTACGTCAAAATTAATTTTCAATTTTGATATTTTAATTTGTTTTTGAAGAAAATGCATAGTTTAGTTAATGTTAATTGCTGATCGTAAATATAAAATTTACATGCTATTGCAAAGGAATAGGAAATCCCATTTCGGGTCCTGTTCTGTATGTAAATCAGCCAATTTCTTCAAAATTTATGGTATTGACATTTTGAATTCTTGTTTTCAGTGGATTTTTGGCAGTTTGAAATGCTGGGGGCTGTGATGCAAGTTTGAGGGCTGGGATTTGATGTAAGTTGTAATAAAAGCTGGTGACCAAGATAAGCAATGCACTGGTCTGTTGATTCCAGTTAAATACGTTGCGGAATTGGGTGTTGATTATCTACCAAGAATAATTTGTCTCATGAATTTATTTGGTAGAACATCAAGTTCCATTCTATGGTATTACATGTTATTTAGAGTGAAGGAAGATGCGGGGAGTGGAGTCTCGACGAAAATGTTTTACCGGCGATGTTGTTAGGATTTAAATTAATTTAAAATTTGGCAACTCAGATGTCGATCAGATTTGGTTAAAGTTGTTTATGGGTTCTTCATTCAGTGAGGGCTGTACCAGAGGAAAAGTTTGCAGTATTGTGAACAAATTGTGCAATTAAGATTTCATTAATTGTGGGTAGGTCATCAATAAAGAGGTTGAATAGAGTGGTTGGTAATTGAGTTCCTTGGAAAGGTCGGACGTTTATCGTTCTTGAGTTGGATAAATGGCTACGGTGTGATGTACTTGTTTTTGAAAAGCGGAATAAATGTAGTACGATGAAATTCTTAAGAATTGACGATGTGCCGAGATTCTTTCAACAAATACAAAATGCACTCTGGGAATGGTACTGAATTCTCATAGAAGATTGTTCAGTATTTTAATATGCTTTTTTGAATATTTTGGAAAAATTGTTAATAAACTGATTGGTCGGTAACTGTCAATGTTTGTTGGGGTTTTATTTGGTTTTCCGATGGGGATAATGGTTGCGTGTTTCCATTTATGTGGGAAATAGCCTTGTTCTGAAGCACGAATTAAATATGTTTAAGTATGCCATTGCCGATGTTGGTAGTGCATGTTTTCCCGCATTCTGCTTAAACATTATAGAGAAAGTTGTAATACTGCGGATTAAACGACAATTTTTGTATAGAAAACTCTTATTGCCGATATCTGGCAACAAAAAGTGCAAAACTCTATATAAATAGTAAATTACTTCATCTATCGCGTTTTTTAGTCAGAATCTATGTTTTTAGGCATTAATAACGCAAAATCGATTAATGGGAAAACGTCTGCCTGTTCGGTTGTCTGTGATAACCGTAAGCTCCAAAATCGTTCAGTCCATTTTCTCCAAAAGCGACACTTCCTCAATCGATTTGGGGAATTGGAGATCCTCTAAGTTTAAAACGTATATTCTGATTTTGGAGGATACTTTACATACACTCTCAAAAACATTTTCAAAACTTTATCAAAAAAGGGTTGAAAATTTTGGATAAACTTGTCCTTGACATAAAGAACGCTTAAAAATGGCAATTTTAAAACAATTTAGACAAATATTTTCTCAAAAACTCAAATATTTTCTCAAAAACAAATATTTTCTGTTTAAATTTGCGACTACTAATTTCCTTATCGTGCTCAATTCTGCGGCAAATAATAACTTTCATTATTTTATCATTGACAACATTTTTCTTCAACCAAATTTGTTTGAAATTGATTGCATAATGTTACTAGAATTCTCTTTTGTTACCACTCATACGGTGCAAAGATTCATAAACAAGTCGTTCACATATCTTTAAAACATCAGAAAGATGAAACAAAATTATGTTAATGATTATTTCACATTATTTATTTTTAAAAGTACTAATACCAAAACTTTGTAAATTACACCATTAATTTCATGCCACACGATGTATTAAATTATTTTCTAATAATTTTCATAATTTTCGAAGTCATCGAGATTTTAACTTCTAGAACAAATTTGCTCTTTAAGATCATTACCAAGCCGTTCTTCGCCCTCTCTATGCTTAGGCTCCCCTCTTTTAAGATTCGAAACTGAGGTTTCAGGCAGTTCGACAGCTGATTCGTCCTTCCAATTTTGTAGCCTCCCTCCTCCCTGAACTCCCTTTTGCAACGAGGGTGTTCGGCACATTGTGATTTGTGTCACGTCAAATGAAATGAATATTCATCGATGTCAAATTATGGAGAAGCGACATGAAGAGGGAGAGATCAAAATGGTTGTAAAATTTTTGTATCTATTGATTGCATTAATGTTTCTTGAATATCTAAATCGCTTAGTCTTTTAAATCTGAATTCTCATCCTCCAACTTCACTGGTATCCAAATGCTTAAACGACTTCATTGGCAATACAAGATTGTTAATTCATTTTATTGGATTGAATATTGCATAATTATCTTGAAAAGCTTAATATCGAATGTATATTTCTCATTTCTGGAAATATTTCACTCAATCACATTAATTTAAAACTCATCATCTTCACATATTCAAAATTTGTATATTTACATCGAATAAAACATCGAGAAATATGAACATTAACATTAAAGAGAACAATTGTGTTTGATGTATTTTATTACCTAGTTCTTTTAAAAATAGCTGGCACTTCACGTCTATTTCAAAATATTATTGGATTGTGCTTTATTCACTCTGAATAAAATTAACTTCTGGAGTGGGATACACCATTCAAAGGAAGCACATAAGCGTCATCTTTCAAAAGAGCTTTAGTCAAGGGGATGACATTTCAATAAAATCAATCATATCAAACTCTCCACTGATATACATGTGTGCACATCTATATTGAATACATGCCGCACTGTTATTAAAAGATCCTATTACTAGTCAAGACGGTGTCTAGTCGATGTCATTCCTATATTCAGAATATTTCATTTAATAATTTAAAACTCCCGCCACTCCTTTCCCCTCATCCTCCGGGAACGGCGTCCCGCTGCACGACACCTGCTACATCTGCCCCTCCGCTCCCCCCCCACATCCGCGTACTCTCTCGCGGAGCGATATGAAGAGGGAGAGAGCACGGCTCCATTATGATTTGTGTCACGTCAATACGAGGCGCATATTCATGAAGGACTCGAAATTATGGGGCCGCCTGGCGCCGAGTGAGCGGGTGGGAGGGTGGACCGGCGGATGGGCGGGCGAGCAGATGGGTGGGAGAGTGAGCGGGCGGGAGATGGGTTGGTGATCGGCGGGTGATGGGTTGATGATCGTTGGGTGATGGGTTGATGGGCGGGTGATGGGTACGAGTGAGCGAGTGTAAGGGTGAGCGGGCGGATGATTGGGAAGGGAGGTAGGTGGGTGGGTAGTTGGGACGGAGAGGGAGGTAAGTGGGTGGTCTACCGGGAAGGTGAATGTATGAGAAGGGTAGAGCGTGAGTGGGTGGGTGTGGATGTGTGGGTTTCGGCGGGCGAGCGGGTGGGCGGATGGCCCATTTGGTAGGCGGACGAGTGGGAGAGGACGATGGGGGGGGGAGGGGAGTTTGAGACAGGCAAACGGCGGTGCAGTGACATGTACAGGCATGAGCGGCCGGAAGCGGGGATAGGTGGGTGGGTGTAAGAGAGAGTGGTTCCTTGAGCAGGTGGGTGGGTGAATGGATGAGAAAGCGTATGGATGGGTGGGTGGGACGGTGGATTTACGGCGGGGTGAGGGGAAAGGAAGAGGGGTATATGTGTGACTGGGTATGTGTGTGGGTAGGTGGGTTGGTCATGTTGGAAGGAGGTCGAACGTTAGAGGGTGGGGCTGATTGGAGGGGAAGTTTTGATCGAAAGAACGTGGGGCGGGTGTAGCGGGCGGGGATGGGCAGTAGGCGGGCGGGGCGGGCGATGTACCGGAGAGTGAGGCGGCGCGGCGCTTCTGCGGAGCGGGCCTCGAGGAGCAAGGCGGCGGCGGCGGCGGCGGCGCGAGCAGGTATCGGAGCGGGAGAGAGAGTCTTGGTATGCAGGCGGCGCCGCGCTGCGCCGCGCCGCGACCCGCCGCCGTAACGAATTACTCCGACAGAGGTTTGGCTGGAAATTGATGATAATTTTGTATTCCGCAAGGTGGCCGCACGCCGTAACTAGCTGAATGCGATATGGCGGCGGTCGGGCGAGGCGACAGGCACGGGGCACGTGCCGACTTGGTACGAGGGAGGGGAGAGGGGCAAAGGGTGCGGTTGCGGCGTGAGGGCGACGATGGAACGGTGAAAGTAGAGCCTGGAGGGGTAGGTGTGAAGCGATGGGAGGGGGAGAATATAACCAGGCAGAGTCACAAAGTTGGAATGAGGGACTGAATGTGATGGAGGAGGAAGTGGCAAGTAATATGGAGATGTTCGAAATTGAAACGGAAGGAGAGATAGAAGTAGTAAAGAGTCAGGGGGGCTGGAAGACATTGCAATTGCATTGCCGTCAGAAATATCAATGTTACTCAGAATAAAAGAACTAATAATAAAAAAACTCAAGTACGTGTAGTGAAAGCATCATTAAAGGTAATTAAAGATCTCTAGAGGGAATGACGAGACGAGAATGGAGAGCAGACGGTGAGGGAGAGGGAGAGAGATGACAATGAGATGAGAGAAGCGAAAGTGCCAAAGACCGCAAAAGTAAGGGGACGTCAGCGTTCGCGGGCACAGAGTAGAGGAGGGGAGGGGAGGGAGGGGTGGTGACGATTAAATAATCTGGTTGGCGCCGCGCCTACCCACGGTCGCCCTCACCCTCCTTTACCGCTCCAAGCTTCTTCCACCTCCTCCGCTGCGCCAGTAGTGTCGGCCTGGAAAAAATAGAAGGGCGGCAGTGGCAGAAACAATACTCCTTAGTACAATGTACAGTATTATAGTAATCACGATGTTAATAATAACAACAACAATAACAACAACAACAATAATAATAATAATAATAACAATAATAATAATTGAATTGGTTTCTTTATTTACCATCAGTTTAGGGTCCTGATAAGTCTTGCGACTTAACATCAGGTGCCCAGTTTGTTAAAGTATTGTTTGTTACAAATGTACTTATATGATAGTTTTCACATGTAAGGAGTTATCAGGTATAACATTATATGCTTCACATAATTTACAGGATTGTTTGTTATATGTTACATAATGTTACAGGTTTAAAGAGTTACATAAATAGGAAAATTACATTTCAGTCTTTACAGATTGTTCACAGATTACAATTTCTCATAGTTTACATCAGGTTACAATTTGTTAATAATTGTGCCATTCATATATTCAATTGAAAAATATGATTAATACATACATAACATTTTAGAAATAATAATAATAACAATAATAATAATAATAACAATAACAATAATAATAATAATAATAATAATAATAATAATAATAATAGTGAGTAGCGCGGTGACTTCACAGTCGGAAACCCCGGGTTCGATCCGCGGGCCGGCCATCCTAACCGGGAATTCAGTGGTTTCCCCTCAGTCATATAGGCGAATGCTAGGATAGTTAAAAAATGCCACGATCACCTCTAACCATCGTCCTATTCCCTCACAATTCGTAATTCACGGCTTAACAACCTTGTTTTACCAAGGGATGCTGCCGAAAAGCTGATCCCTATAATTACTCACGTCTCTCGAGGATAGAATATTACTGGGCCTCGGAAGAGAACGTGTAGCGTGATCAGAAATGGCCGATTCGCTAATAATAATTACAATAATAATAATAATAATAATAATAATAATAATAATAATAATAATAATAATAATAATAATAATAATAATAATAATAATAATAATAATAAATGTATAATAAAATATGTAAAAAATATCAAAATCAGCATAGTTTCAGAGGAACGAGTTTTAATTTCAATGATGATTGAAAATGGTATGTTATTGGCTGTGCCGGCCCCTATTAGTGATGTCATTTAACGTATTTTCAGTAAATTATTTTAAAGATTAGGAAGGAATTTCTATTCATTTTTAGCAAAAAAATTTCATTAGTAAAAATAACGACAAAAGTGTTGATTAGATGGTTGATTTTCAATTTTTTTAACAAATTACAATAGAAATAATTGAAGTTAGTGTATATTTAAATAAATATTATCTTTATAATAATTAATAAATTAGTTCTTACTAAATAGTATCTTTATAATTATTATCTTTTAAATTCAATTAAAGTATGTTTATTGTTTTTCAAATATACTTCCTTATATAATTTTCTGCAGTCGCCCTGCATCTTGTGCAGGCGAATGGACAAGCTCGGAGGGAAGTGTAGGTAACGGCCGCTCTGAAATATTTGGAAGGATACATTTTAGAAAACGAAAAGGAACAATCCCCTGCATTTTCAATACTCTATTTTTTTTTATTTGCATGCTTTTGTGTAATTAATAAGACACCATTCATATAAAACTAACTATATTATTGCGGAATAAGAAATTACTATCAGCAGATTTAAGACAAAACATGTAGAATTTTGTTGATTAAACCACGAAGAAATCATAAGGCGTAAATGTAACTCGCAATACATGTTAGACTGCAAGACACGTGCCCGATGTGCATAACTAAAAACCGGTTCGTTCTACGCTCTTGAAAGTTCGTATGTTCCTACAGGAAAGTAAGGGGGTGTTAGTCTATATTTAATATTCTATCAACTTTTTTTAGGCTCAGCTCTTCAGGGTATTCCCCGCGATTCCACCGAACGGGTTGTGAGAAACATGAATATTCCGAAATACATGTAAAATAAATTTAATATTTATATTTTGAGCAATTTAATCTCTTGGACGTGTGCACTTCGGTTTAATAAGCTTTATTTCGCAATTCTAGCCAAAGGGAACTTCCTTATTCTACATTTTATGCCAGTAAATTTATTACGTAGCCACGAGAAAACGTGTTCGATTTATAAGCTCAATCTATGATTGGAGTCAAAATCAGACCATATATTTTTATGGCACGTTCTACTCTTCAAAGAACTTTACAATTTAATTTGCAAGTATATTACATCACTCTTTCCGGGTTGTTGGATGCATGCCACATCATCCAGTAAGTTTCAAAGACAAGCAATAGACACATAGAGTGCGAAAGTACAGGCAAAGTTTCTCTTGGATGGAATTAGAATTAAAATAAACGTCTGGTGCTACAACTGTAGACACTTTCTGCCATTATTTGTAACTACGCAATATTATACAAATAAATTATTTACATAAAAACTTAGAAATAAACGTGAAAACATGCCTTCATTGGAAATGGCTCCACCACTACAAATCTTCTCACTTTGCAAAATTTTATAATCAACAAGATTTAAGAATGATCTCAAGTTGATGTAATCTCTATTAATTTTTTAATGCTTTGATATGTTAAAGCATAGAATTCTTATGAAAAAATTACTCATGGAATTATACTGCAATGATTTGGAAACTATCAAGTGAAACTCAGAAAGTTAAGATGTAAATCCTTCATTGCTAAAAATATCAAGATAACCGCTAGTGTTTCACAGGGATCACATCCTATACCCTTACGCTAAATCTTTACACATATACATATATACAGGGCTTGATTTCTGGCGGAACGCGACAGAACGTCGTTCCGGTACCTCGGGAATATATTATTAAATGATATTATAAATATGACTATTTTTATTAAATTAATAGTTAATTTGGTGCGCGTTCCGGAACCCAAAACTTTACAAATCAAGCACTGCATACATGTATACTAATAAAATTTGTTATACAGATCTTGTTTTTGTAGCAAATGTGCGTGGAAAATTCTTTGGCGTAATTCTAGATTATCTAATGAAATTGTATTTTTTATACTTTTTCTTAAATCGAATTTAGATATGAACTATTGAGATATGCGTTTGTTATTTTCAATAGGTTTCATCATGAGATCTGTAATTGGTTAAACATCCAATGTATTGATGCTGAAAGTTTATATTTAAGAAACTATAGATGACAGAATATTTTTAAGTTTATAGGTTTATATCTATTGAAATTAATTTTAATTATATTCTTTGAATATTTAAACATTTTATGATAATGAAACTGTACTTTTTCATACTTTTTATCTTTAATTGCACTGGATTGAACATTTTTAAATGTTTATTATTTCTTCTTAAATAATATTTTTGCGATACCTATATTCATTTTCATGTATACTGACTTAATGGTTTTATCGCTATTGTTATTTTATATATCTGGTAGTGACTTATTAATTTCTTTTTTGTAGTTTTTTTATATTATGAAAATAGTGTAATTGAGCACTTGCCAGGGTTTTGACATTTGGAAATGTAAGAAAGAGGAGCGAAGAGTAGGAGGTGCGGGTGTTGACAGAGTGCGGAAGTCTCGATAGCGGAAGAAGCAGAGAAGGCGGAAAAGGAACCAAAAGGAGGGTGGAGGAGGAGGTCGAGGTGGGGAGAGCGACGAGGGAGACGGAGGCGAAGATGGAGAAGGAGGAGCAGAGGGAGGAGGAGGAGGGATTGGCAGAGAAGGTGGCGGAGGAGGAGTTAAAGGCGGAAGAAGCAGAGAAGGCGGCAAAAAGGAGTAGGAACAGAAAGGAGGTGGAGGCAATGATGGAGGAGGAGGAGGGGGAGCAACTAGTTAAAGGCAGAGTAAGCGACGGAGTCGATGGTGGAAGAAGTGGAGAAGACAGCGAAAAAGGAGGGTAACAAAAGGAGACGGAGCGAAGATGAAGGAGGAGGAGGAGCAGAGGGGAGGATGTGGGTGTTGGCGGAGAAGGTGGCGAAGGAGTCAAAGGTGGAAGAAGCACAGAAGGCGGCGGAGGCGGAGGAGGAACAAACATGAGGGTGGCGGAGGAGAAGGTGGCGGGGAGAGCGCCGAGGGAGACGGAGGCGAAGGCGGGGGCGGTTGCGGCGGCTAGACGCGTGCTAAGCCCCGATGCCACTAACTTTAATTAACTCCGACGGCTCCACACCGTACTTTCTTACACCTCCGGCCGACACATCAGGCCAGACCGCCGCGGCGCTCCTTCGCAGTTGCCGGCGCTGCTCCGCGCCGCCGTCGCCTCGCAACCATTCCACTTGCACACACATTGCAGCACACTCCATCGTGATTCCGCCCGCTAACACAAGCGCTCTCATGTTTACACAATCAGACCGACCTCCGCCAGCCTTAGTCATCATCCTCAATAGCTCACCATTTCATAACAAGTACAACAGCAAGAGAAATAACCACATTCACCTTATCTGCCTCTTTAGCACGAAAACATCTGTGACATCTCTAAGAAACGTAAATATTAACGAAAAGCAACAAAATGAAAATCAGAAAGCCTAGTCTTTTGATCCGCATATCCTTGACAATTAATTTTAGTCTTCCTACAATTACAATATTGAAGATTGAGATTTTTTCTTAAAATAAAATTTGTTTCTTCACAATTGTTTTTTAACAAATACCATGCACTTTTTTTAATGATAGTCGATTACGTGCAATTTTGAGTGAAATATAAAATATTAAAAAATATTCAAAACAATATTTTCCCAAAACATCTCTATTTTTTCTTTAACCTTTTTCTACAATGAGTGATAATACATTAAATACCATGACCAATGTTATTTTGATGAATTTTCTGATTTTTTAAATTACTACTTTTTTAAATATCACTCATATTGTTAATAACTACAATTCAGTGACTATTGGTTCATGTACAAACCGTCCCAGCCGCCCACGCCACTGCGGCATCATCTAGAAGCGTCAAGCTATCGAGAGCGCAGCGCTGTGACCAGCGCGGTGAGGTCGCGATCTAGTAATCGCTGTCCGAAACGCAGCGCAACCCTTTCCGCCATTTTCTTCAGACAGTTGTTTTGAAAGTTTGAATGGTGAGGGGCAAGATAATTTTGCGTGAAGTTGGCTGTTGAAATTGGTACGTGATCTTTTGGAGAGATTCAGAACTGAGGTAGAAATACAGCGTAGGTTGAACTGGATTGGAAGGCGAGTAGTTGCGATTCGCTGGGAATTTTCTGCATATTGAATACGGAGCGCAACGCAACTGATTCAAAATCTGCTATCCGAGATGTGGTGAAAGCGACGCCAAGTGTGAGTGAAGTGCCGTAAAATACCTTACGCGTGCATGGACTGGTGGTCGCGCTGGCGTTGTTTGTACGGAGGTCGGAGAAGAAGAGTGTGGCGTCATGGAGAAAAACACCCAGACATTTACAAGTATGTACAAGTTTATTTACCCGTATGTACAATAACCAACTTCTGCTCCGAAACTACACACTTGTATTTCCCTGTGGATACTCCACATAGCTAGGGACGCCCCGCCTCCTCTGACGCTACTCCCGCGCCACTACCGTGACCTCGTCACCCGTAGAATAGGCACGACACGCTCCAGCCTGGGCGTAAAGTTTTGCGCATCGCGCGAGGTTTCCAGAATTAAAACCCCCGTGTGAGCTCGTCGGCTCGATTTTATACCAGAGTGTAGCCGTCACGTGACCGTCCTACGTGTAGGAGGGAGGCTCGCGTCTACCACGTGACCTTCCCGGTCAAGCTGGCGTCCCCTTTGTCTAAATGTATCCCAACGCCGGGGCGCCCAGCTATTCAGCCCTCAGGTATGCGATACTTCCGCTCCTCCTCCCACCCACGGCCGCCAACGTGACGCTACAAGAGGAAAGAAGAGGCGGCGTACGAGTGTTTCCTGAGGCCAGAGGAGGACGAACGTGAGAAGGAGTTGAATATTGGAGTTCCGGAGTGGATTTGGCCGACGCGGAGCGCGGGGAAGCGACATCTGGCGGAACGCATGAGGACGGCGGCGCAGTGTTGTTTGGTATTACTAAATGATATACATCATGATGTCATCCAGTAAGAACAGGAGTTTATTCTCGCACAAAGTATACACTTCGTAATATTCCCGACTCCTCTATACATAACAAAACATGTACTTAGTTACCAGTTATCACCTTCAACTGTCACTCAGCCTCACCCCATAGTTGCTGGTTCACCGGCGAGCGAGCGAGCGAGCGCCGGTGTTGGGTGAGGGCCGGGACGAGCGCGATCAGCAAACAGAACTCTATTACAACGGAAATTTTGAAGTGTGCTTTCCAACGCCAGGCGTGCGACCGCTTTAAATTAATTTCAGAAGTGATCGCAGCTGATAAATCTGCTTAGAACTAGATCTGGTAGCGACGGAGTATTCACTAATAGTGACGTATCTCATGCGGTAGAATGGGGCAGGAGCAAACCATACATTCACAATTAATGTGAAAAGCCTCGTATATTTTACAGCACAAGAATTTTGGATTCTCATTACATTGTAAATAATTGCTTGGGTATTTCATCGTTGTTAAACCATTTATTCGTGAAGGAGAGTAAATTTGTGTCAACAGGTCATTTCTTGAAATCAGAGTGTATACTTCGATAAAGAATTTGAACTATTAGTGTTAAATGTCACAATTTTTATAAGAGCAAAGGTTTGCGTGATTTTATTTACTCAGGTAAGTGCCGTGCATGGTGATATTGTTTCAAAGATTTCAATTCATTTTGAAACAGCTTAATTTTGATTGGTGTAAGAAGCAATAGGTAATTTGATTTGTAAGTTTGCACCGAGTTTCGAAGATCGAACATAGGAATTTCAGTGTCCTTATATTCATTTGTGGCAGAATATACGCACCAAGTTGTTTGATTTCTATGTCTTGGCTCTTCTTTCTCACACGCAAAGATTGTGTCTCCCTGAGATAAAGTCAAGCTCGTTTATGAGCATCCATCTACGTTTGCACTTAGGTGTCTATGGGTGCCAATTAGTTAAGTGAGGCATCAGAATAGACTGTTTTTTTACATTACTGCATTTGTTAGTAGAAATGATTCAATGAAACTTTGCATGCAGAATCAAGTTATACTCTTTTGTTATGTATATTATATTTCAATTTCATCTTTAGGGGATCGAAAAGTTGAGAAAATGTAAAAACAAATATCCAATAGATGGCAGCTTAGAAAAGCATAGAGAAATTTGAAAAGCTAGGGCACACAAAATACACAAGGGAAATGACTAGTATGAGAAGGTCTGGGGAATTCTGTAGCACCACTATTACTTTCAGATCAGCCGAAGTTAGTCGAATTCAGACGAAGTTAAAATTAAAATGTTTGAATTGTTTAAAAACCGTTAATTTACGAGCATGTTCTCAAAAGTTTAAGTGCAACATGCAGGTGATTCAAAATTCCTTTTGAAACCTCTAAATGGGTATTAGGTTAACTACAATGACGCCATTTCTGTGTAAAGAAATACTTCAGATTTCTGGAATTCAATGACATTTTATAAACTATGAAAGAAAGACGAATATCGTTGGCAATACGAGGTAGAGGCTAATAAAACACTGACTTTTATAAACTGCATTATACTCACAAACATGCTCAAATTTCATTTTGGAACGATGAAGTATTGTGTGTATAGTGTAGATCATCATGTATATTAAGCGCAGAGTCAATCGCCAGGCCAGATAACGCGAAGGGAATTATGAAATATTCAGTATTGCACAGCTAACACTTAATCATTACTTTCACCATCTTCCCCTGGATCATCACTTCAGCACAGGAAATATTTAATCTTCGTTGTGTTGATCTAATGGTCTCTGGTCGTGTGTATGAAAAGTTTTGTCAGTATGCAGCGTGTCATATTTCGCACATCGAACAATTTTTTTCCAAATTATATCCTTAGCTTTTAATGGTACAGCACGTTTACACCCTTACACGCCAATCATCATAAATAATATGTTATTCCTAATAATAGATTCTTATGTAGTTCAAAATTTCTACAACATGAAACGAAAATGTTGAATGAGTATCCCATTACATATATAGTTCCTAACTCATTACTGCGCATTATTGCAACTTCTTTTATTGCCATTCAAAAATTTCTCTTCGTGCTTCCATTTACCGATCCTTCTTTCTCTTGTGTTTTGTTTTACATTTCACTTACCAAATGTAAATAAATATACTGTTCTTCCCATATTCATAAATTCATTCGACAATATTTTCATTGAAGTGGAGACTCGTACAGTTTGCAAGAAACCAAATTGGGTATTTCAGTTGGCGTTTTATCTTCGAAGGAGTCATTTATTGCCTTCCAATACTGTACCTTTTCTCTTTCCATTACTATTTCGCCTCCTCCTCCTCCAGTTTCTCACTATATTATTTTCTATCCCCTTTCTCTGCTGTTACAATCTTCTCATTGCAAGCACAACTTCGCTGCGCAATTAGAAAAGATAGCGAATTCTTTCACTGGCAAATACTTGCGACTTCTTAATTCCAGAGCGCCCCACAGACGGTCGAGGCGGGCGGCTGCGAGACGGAGAATAACAGAACCATTCGCTCGCAATTAAAAGTTTAATTTGAGGGAGCGGGTCAAGCAGGATGAGCAGGGAAGGCAAGCGATATGGAGTGGGGAGGAAGATGGAACAAAGGGGTGCGGCTGGATGGAAGTGGGAAGGAGGAGGAGAGAAAATAAAGAAAAAAATGCGGTGGTATGTCGTAGCTTCCTCATGTCGTTGCAAGATGCCTCCACGCGTTTTTCTTTCGAGCTGAAATTTTGAATTAAGAGAATAGAGAGGATTGTGCGTTTAATTCATTTTAAAGTATTTTTGGACATTGGTAGTGCTTGAAGCAAAAAAATGAGCAGAGGATATGTGATATTTCAAATCAAGCTATTGTGTTGTAATAATTAATGCTTTTTATATCACGTATTACTTCAAAACCGCATTCCCACCAAATATTACTTTCCTTGATTTGATAATAATTCTTTTTTTTTAAATGCTCGTTTTTAAAAACAATCTTATATTTATTTCGTATAGCGAACGAGTAATATATATGATGAAACGTGACAAAAAAAGCACGTTTACAAAATATATTAGAGATACGTCACTTGAACATGGCTTGATTCGGCGCAAATAATGACTTGAACATATATTTCAAAATGAAATGCCAAAAATCATAGAATAATCGTAGACCGCTGTCTCATCAATTATACATCTTTTTTCGGTTTTTTCTTAATATTATTTAATATATTCTTCTCTATACTTTTCTTCCATCTTCTTTACCTTATTTTCTTTCTTCTTCTTTGAACTTCTCTTCTTTCCCCTTCTTTCCTCTTCTTTACTCTTGTTTTCTTCTTCTTTACACTTCTTTTTTCTCTTCCTTATACTTATTTTCTTATGTCCTCTTTATACTTTTTTCTTCACTCCTCTTTCGATTTCTGTTTTTTTCTTTCTTTCTTCTCTCCCTAGGTTTCCCAATATTAATGTTGCCATTCAGTTGCAGGGGACGCTACAACACTAAAACGTGTAGAACATAAACGTTGATACCAGTCAACAAGATATGTTAATTTTTTTCGGGCAGATTTCCTAGTAACGGGTGCAGCAAATAACAAAGCCCTAAAATTATTGTCTGATAAAATAAGAAGGTAAATAAGAAATAACTGTTCTTATAATATTGTCAAAAGCAATTATAAAATATTTTGAGTGTAAAAATTAACCAGAAATCTTCTAAATGCTAGATAAAGGAAATAATGCAATAATGCTTCTTCTTATGCGAAAAACAACCATAGAACTTCCAAATAGTAGAATTTGTAGCCTTCGATTCGAGATGTTTTGATGAGACAACTTCAAAAAACAAAGTAATATGTTCGAACATGGTTCAATAAACCTCGGTATAATTTTAAAATATGAATGGCTATTTCAGAAACAAAATATTTCAGACAAATCCTCTTAATGCTTCTTCTACTATACTGCTCTATAACAAAAATGGTGTTCTAGTTTAGAGAGCTTATCGAGCGCCCCCACTATTTTGGAGTGCTGATTCGAAATATGTAATAAGTTTTCCTCAATTACGTTTAGTTTTAAAAAATGAAAACAAAACGTTCACATTTACCCACAACCGATATGTATATTTATACCCTCCTACAAGTTCATTGTCATGCTTAACACTCGCATGGCCAAGGATGATACTGAAACATTGCCGTTAGTGTGGGGAACCTAAGTAACCCCCCCACCAACAAAATTTGTCCCAAGAAAGCTGTTATATTGAGTTCAGAATGGTATTTACTTTAATACATACATTGTTTATCATCTTTCAATATTTTCCAAGAATATTTGTGTAAATTTGGGACATAGTTTGTAATATATTGAAAAGGTGAAAAAGCACTGCTTTTGCATACTCATATAAGTCATGTTATCTTTGGAATAACTATTATGTTAAACATTTGTAATTTTACATCAATATTATTACAAGAACACTAGTACACACAGAATTTTCAGATATGTAAAATAAGGATCTACCTCTGGAATCCACTACCTAATATCTCGCTCTCACTCATGGCTATTGTAAATCAGTTTCTTACAACACGCGCAACTCATCTGAGAATAATGTAAAACGGTGTGTGGAGAGAAAAATAGAAGATAACCGCTAGCTACCAGTATTGGTAAGTTTCTCTAACACAATACAGTCATAATAGTCAAGAAACATTGGCCAAATACAACAGAAATATAAATGTGAATGTCAAAATATCAACAAAGAGAAAGGCAAATAAGGGGTAACTTGATTCCACCCATAGTCATTTCTATGTAAACCAAAAACCGTATTACTATAAAAAGTGTGTTATGATTAGGGTGCGGATTCATACGCACTGAAAATCCTGAAAATATGCGTGAAAATATGCTTTAGAAAATAGGAAAATATGCACTTAAAAAGAAAAATATGCGCAGAGAAAAGTACGTGTTTGAGTCTCTAGAAAATAGTTTAATTTAAATGTTGAATTTAATTTCAATTTCAAGAGGTTATAATACATTTTTCCAAATTTTCTGGGATGAATCATTTATTGTAACCCGCAAGAACGTTGTTATATAAAGTTTTTTCAACTTCGCTTGAGTTTAGGGGACAACACTTAAAAGCTTCAATTTCTTTAGTTTTGTAATTTTCCACACCATGCGTTTCACCCTGTAAAATACCACATATTTTTTTCATACGAGGAAGAATTGTATTGTTCTGTGATTTGAAAGTTTCTTGTCGGTCAAGGAATGGAGTTAACTAGGGAACATTTCCAGGCGATGATTTTCTACGATTTTTTGTTGTGGATTAAATCAACAACAGTGCATTGAAAAACTCATTTTGATTTTTGGAGAGGTAGAAGCACCATTGAGAACAACTGTATATCAATGGTTTAGTGATTTTGTGGCCGTCATTCGCTCACGGACGAATTTAAAAAAGATCGTCCAAAATCATTTGCTGTGAAAAATTTATATTATTTTGAGAGGCATTTAAATTAGAACTTCACAATTACTAATCACTTTGTGATATTTTACTCATTTTACTCTTTAAATCGCCATAGACTCTTTTAATGCAAATAACTTCACATTATTAACACTGATTTTACCATTTATAGCATTGAAGTCGTTTTTAATGCAAATAAATTAACACGCCCACCTACTACTCTAGGAGAACCTATAAAACGATAAAAAATAATTAAAACATCTACGTCTACTCTGATTAATTTACGCCATTTTCCTGTGCACTTCTCGGTTGTTTCCTGAAGTTGGTGTATTACCAAATATTAATTGATCGTGAAAACGTTTCATGTTACATTTTTCTCATTGTGTCGCAGTGTAATTTCGTGTTTTTGGCGTGGAATTGCGTTTCTTTTCGAACTGTCAGTCTTTTAAGTTGGTTTTTCTTTTGTTTACCGAAATGAACAATTTCTATAACATGTCCAAAATATATATTGCATATCAATAGGCGAGTTACTTTTTTAAATGCATATTTATTTTCTAGTTCCTTTAATAATACTTTCTCTTAAAAGTGGATGTTCCCTTCAAAATAAATTCTCTAAAATGTGAGAGAGGTTTACAAAACAACGTGAGCGCCAGAGCGAGAGCGGAGAGGTGGTGAGAGGCAGGGTCGGAAGGCCATCACAAATGCAGCACATTGGATTCGTCGGGTAGCGACGCACGTTAGCACGCTTTGGCTTGGTGTCAAAAGACGTTGGTTATAAAATTGCGTTGCTAATAAAATTAGATTTCTAGCGTGAAAAATACAAATAATCGGTTTACTGAATCTAAAAATGTAGCCACTATAAACTGCCGATTTACCTAGTAGTTATATAAATAGGGATGTTATAGCATAAAATTATTCGTATTGTGTGTTAGCACGGATTTTGGAGCGGCAGCCGCCAATAGAGCACTAATAAATTAGTAATATAGCAATAGTTTTACTATTAAATTGTAATAATAATATGTGCCTTTTGTGTAACACTAATGTTTAAATGTACCGCGTAAATGTTGATTGACTTGTATGACAATGTTCATCGTTTACATTGTAGAGAACCGAGTTCTTTGAGGTAAACGAAATTTTTCGTGTCAAAGGAACCGAAATTTTGCAGCTAGTGAGCTGGTATATATAACGGAAACAAAATCTCAAAAATGCAGTGATAATCAGGAAGAATATTTTGAAAAACAATAAAAAAAATTGAATGATATATCTTAGTTTTCATTTGTTATTCCGGATAATTATCGAACAACCTTCGTAATTAGTTCTTAACTGTCTGAGATGTTCCTTAAGTTCTGGAAATGTTCTAATATGAATTACTAGGATTAAAATAAACGTACTGTCCTGCTTTAATAAACACTGAGAAAATAAAACTCGAAAAACATCGGAAATGAATAAAAAAAATTTACTTCATTTTATCTTAAACAGCAACACAGTAACGTTTCTGACATTGTAACAACAAATTTATTTCATTTTTCACAACTCTTCAGCCTCCTTGCTGAGCACCTTTAGTCTTTTGGTACATTAGCACTTCTAACACCTTTCATGCTCGAAAGCCAACTAACTAGAGCAAGCGCGAACGTGTCTCCACACACGAAGCTGGCAACTGAGAGCGGAGTATCACGAACGCGGAAAACAAACCGGAGGCGAGTCGTCAGCGCCCTCAGAGGCTGTCCTCTCGTTCGCTCCCAAACGACATTTGGCCGGAAATCCTCTCGCCACACGTACTACAGAGAGTCATCTCGGCACAACGAGCGGGGTGGGTGGGAAGAGCGGGGCGGGGTTCACAAGATGGCGACGACAAACGCCATGGCGAAGCAGAGACAGGGCAGTGCAGAGGCGGGGGCGGAGCGGAGGTGGGAACGGAGCAGCGTCGGGGACGGTATGTTAACCTCGAGAGTGCGAAGGCGATGGTCTAGTATGGCAGAGGAAGGGCGAGTAGTGAACAGGGAGGGGAAGCTAGGCCATTTGCAAGGCTGGGACGTAAGTTGAGAGGGGCGTAGGCGAGGCGGGGATGGAGTTGGAGCGGATGCGGGGTCGGAAGCGTGGCGCGACGGGAGCGGTCAAGAAAGCACGCCTGGCGAGACGGGGAGGAGACGGGCAACTGTCATCGCATGCGGAAAGGAGCAGGAATGGATACAGTGGCGCGGTAAAGCGGAGTAGAGGCGGGGGAGTAGAACCAGACATAGAGGAAGGCGAACCAGAGGGCTCTGAGTCGACAACAAATTTGGGGGCGCGGGAAAGGACGAGAACGGACGCAGGGGAGTGGCGTGCGCGGGAGCGTGGAGAAGGCGGGGATGGTCGCAGAGGCGGGATGGTGCAGAGCGGAGACGACTCAAACGTTACCGGGAGCGGTAGCTCAGTGCATCAACTGATGTCACTGTAGCGCCTCTGACCGGGAGGTCTTAGGTTACACTCCCCACAGCGGCAGGATTTTTGACACTAGCATTTCAGCTACGTCGAATTCAGTCGCTGTCTGAAGGAGAATTCTAGCGGCCGGGTGCTCTGATCGGCAGTTTTTCGTGGTTTCTCCGATCAACACTAGGCGAATGTCGGAGCAGTACTCTAACAAACGGGCCACAGATCGCGCGCGATCTTTCCTTCCTCTTCCTTGTCCTCTCCTCTCTCTTTACACGCACACTTACACTAACACTGCACTCCGGGAGACCGGTCTGGAGCTTAGAGCTTGTCCCGGCTGGGGTGGTGCCCTGCTGGTGGGAGAGTCCTGGTTAGGGGGAAACCTCACTAGCCGACGGTAGGTCGGCGCCGGATCTCGCCATCCAGCGGGGGAAGATCAACGCCATCTCCCGAGAACAAACATACACTACACTTGCGGGAATAATGACCGAAGCCGTTGACGCGCCCGGAAACACGAAAAAACCAACCAACCAATCAACGACTCAAACGGGGCGGGTAGGGACGTGTAGGAGCTAGCAACGAATGCATGGTGGGGTGGGGGTGGGTGCGGGCAGAAGCGGAGACGGAGCGGAGCCAGCAGCGGAGGCGGGGCGCCGAATCCTTTGTCGCTGTATCCGGGACGCGACGCTACGAGCACCCGTACGTGACAGAGCTGGAAGCGAGCCGGCGCAACGAGCTTAATGAAGAGGAGCGAGGGGGAGGAAGAGGAACAAGAGGCCAGAACGGGAGCGAGTAAGTGGTGCTGGATGCGAAACAAAACCTTAGTCGGCATAAGAAGAAAATAACATTGCCGCGGAGGGAGCGGGTAAGTCGGTCGCACCACAGTGCCCAACATGTGGTTCTCTTGGAAAGCCATATGTGATTTTAGTGCTCCTGCAACAATGTGGCAATAAACATAAAATACGCATTGAAACGCGTAAAGCGTACATAATAGTTTTTATAGTTTATTTCCAAGTTCTGAATTGAATGTTTTCACAAAGAAATCAAACTAGTAATTTCGACCATGTTAAGAATATTTCTGATTATAGTGAATCACATATATCTTTATTTTTGATTCATTATCGACGCACGAGTTTTCATACTTCATAAATATAAGATGTTGAATTCTTTCATTTTCAAGACTCTCTCATCAAAAGTTGTGTAATAGATTCAATCTACAATTTTACTGTTACTCTGTGTCAGATATATATTTTCAATTATATTTTACATTGTTTGGAAAATTAAATTATACAAAAAGCAAATTATACAAATCTATGAAACTGTTTTCGTGGAAATACAAAGATTTAGCATTATGTTTGAGATAGTTCTGAGAGTGTCTGTTGTTATTGTATTTTTCACTTTTCATCTTTTTGTGGGTTTATGACAATAAAGAATTATGAAAAAACATATGATGATTGGGATGATATTTTGGGATGGTGCTAATTTGCAATTTCCTTCCACGACACATTATAAGGTTTTCATACCCAATTCTTACATGCGAACACAACTATTCCTTTCTCATGGGAATTTCCGTCACAACAGTCAATACTTCGCTGATCAGTGACAGGTCTCAAACAAACACTCAATTTCGTGAAACCAAAACGAATTTTCTAAAGTAACGTGAATTATTTCCGTCCTCCGGCGGACATGTTTTCGTCCACCATAACTGAAGTTGTAAATCGCTCAGGAAACTTCAAAATGTCGTCACCAACAAGAACTAAATTTTACGGGAGAGCTTCAAAACTGGATAAGCTTTTAGAAATTCATGTTTTAAGAATTTGGATTTAAACTTATTTATGTCGTTAGTTTCATATTTCATCATTAGAATTAAGAGAATTTGATATTTTTCTATTGTTTTTAAATGATGTAACATACAACATTTTGCCTGAGTATTGCAAATGATTGGTTTACGAAATTTTGTTTTTATGAAGTTACGTCGGGAAACATTATTTTTGGCATATGACATTTAGTAAGGAAGTATATTCCGAAACAATGAATCGAAGTCAAAGTCACGATTTCATAAATTATATGGGTTACGACATTTTGCGTTTGTATGAGCAAAATTAAAAAGGGCATAAATACAATGTGGAAATTTCGGGCGTATAAGTAAATTGAAACATGTCCTTGGCAGTAGTTCCTCAGAAAACAATTTTTGGGACAGTAACATCTGTCTTGTAGTACATTAAATTTGAAAATAACTTTGAGTCTTGTGCTTCCGGGTTCACGTTTTCACCCTCCATGAGGCGAGGTGAACGGCGGCAGGGTCCCGATGATCGAAAGGTCGCAGGGTCACATTGATTCGGGTTTGCTAAGGCGGGGAGGGGCGGAACAAGTGAGCGCGGGATTGTGTAATAGAGAGGGCGGAGTTAGCTGGATGCGTGGGGGGGAGCTGGGTTGTTAGGAGCAAGATCAGACTGGGTGGTCGAGGGGAGTGGGGGCGGGGCGGGGTGGGGGCGGGGTTGGGCGAAGTGGGAGCGGGTGAACGCGAGGTGGTGCAATACAGAGGGCGGAGTGAGGTGGAGGCAGTGAGGAGGGCGGAATGAGGTGGATGCGTTGGAGGAGCTGGGTGGGACAGGGTAAGTGGTGGGACCTGGCCGTTTGGGTGGGATGGGTGCGAGGTGGGGGCCAATGGACGCAATGTTGTGCAATAGAGAGAGCGGAGTGAGGTGGGGGCAGTGAGGAGGGTGGAATGAGATGGAGGCGTGGGAGGAGCTGAGTGGGACAGGAGCGGTGGTGGGGACGGGTTGGATGTGAGGTAGGGGCGGATGAGCGCGAGAGAGGGCACAGTAAAGTAGGGGCATGGGAGGAGCGGGGCGGAACAGGGGCTGGGCGGTGGCTGAGCAGGACGGGTGGGGGCGGGGCGGGGCGGGGGCGAGGTGGGGGCGGGGCGAGGTCAGGCAGGACTCGGGGCAGAGAAGACGCTCATTACGCCTTGGGCGCAGAGCGGGCGCGGCGATTTAATAAAGGACAGCGTCTCTTGATGTGCCGGGGAGGGGGGCGGGGCGGCTCGCGCCCTTATACGGTTATGGGCCCACACCACAGCCGGCGCCGACGCTCAAAGGGACACGGGCGAATGGGCGGGGTCGGGTCAGCCGGCGAGACACGGGAGAAGGCGGAAGGGCGGGCCACAGGACGAAATCGCGAGAAACGCGGTAACGAGGAGAAACAAGGCAGACGAGAAGTCGCCGAAAAAATGAGGGGAGGGACGAAGGCAAAAAAGTTTTCGAATCGAATCCTGGTGGAGTGAAGCGTAAGGTGAGAAGGAGGAACAAAGACGGAGGGACAGATTGTGAACGCGTAAATAATTGACATACACTTGAAACCGAAGAAATAAGAAAATATTCTGATAGAAGTCTGTGTGAAAACAAAACTAAGGAAAAAATGTATAAACAGTCAGAAGAAATTGTAATAGCGAATGGCTTCGAAACAGAAATGAACTCACAGTGATTGCTGTAAAGGAAAACATAAATTTAAACAAGAGAATTGGACTAGTCAGGATGATTAGACATACGAAAAAGGATACAATGGATCAAGTTAAAAATTAAATTTAAGAGAGATCAAAAAGGAAGACAGGTTTTTACTTTTGGAATTCAGAATTTAGAGAAACAAAAGCGTCATAAAGCTGAAAATAAAGTTTACGTAGAGAATGTATAGAAAAGGACTTTGAGAAAAAGTGCTACAAAATGTTGAGAAGGGAAACAACGTAGTAGAAGTTGATACGGAAAGTAATAAAATGAAAAATCATATTTAGAAAGTATTTATAACGTACCAGAACAACTGCATATATCAGTCATTTTTAATATAAGGAGATATTTTTTTCGTTTTCTTCTCTAGGCTTCCAGATTGTAACTCCAAGGTGTCATCCCATGCCTTCAACGGTTCGCCATCCTCTCTGGATCTTTTGTTCTATCTCAGATGTCTCTTTTCGCCAGAATTCTACTTTCTTTTCACTGTCTCTTCATATTTTTCGTTCCGCCTTGCCATCTTTTCTGTTAATTTAGCACATTTATACAAGCTCCGTGACGAAGACGCATTCTTATCAGATCTTTGGCGTACTTGAAAATTCTTCAACCCAAGCTGCAGAAGCCTCCACGCGTTTGTCCCAACCAGACTCCTTCAAAGGCGAGAAACCTCTCCCCGGCAAAGAGAGACAACCATCGCAAGGCGAGCGGTGCGTCGCGAAATGAGCCGGTCGAAGACCCAGGTCGAGGCACGCCCCTCCCACGAGTTCGGTTAACCTCGTAAGCCCCCGTGCGCCGGCCCTCGCCAGTCCTTCCCGGCCCTCGCCGGCCCTTCGGACATATCCTTTCCGCCCGCGAGGCCCCTCGGGAGCGAGTCGCTGGGGGCTGCCGACGACGAAACCAGTCGCTCGGGGACACGCGTGGAAATTTTCGCTGCCGCTGAATCCCAGACGAGTGCTTGCAACGCCCCTGCCTGCTCCCGCCCCTGCCCGCGCCGCCCTTGCACGCCCCCGCTCTTGCCCGCCCCCACCCTTGCCCCCGCTCTTGCCCTCGCCCCCTTGCCCCCGCGCCCTTGCCCTCGCCCCCTTGCCCCCACTCTTGCTCCCACCCTTGCTCCCACCCTTGCTCCCACCCTTGCTCCCACCCTTGCTCCCACCCTTGCTCCCACCCTTGCTCCC
>BLKR01010315.1:0-60496 GCA_011170035.1 Teleogryllus occipitalis
AATTCATTCAACAAACTTTCCGCTATGACGGAGGTCGCACAACCTGTATCCACTAGTACTGACGTATCAACACCCTCACATTTAACCTTAGGCTTCGGACACTGTCGCCTGGATCCGATCTGCTTTTGTTCTTCTTCGTTCCACGGTTCGTCATCAAATGAGATTAATTCGATCGATAATATCGCCACCTCTTCTTCCCTAGATTCTTCTATTAGGTTTGCGGCGGGATGGCGTGTCGAAACAAACCTTTCTAATTTTCCGACTCATGTCCGCGAGATGTATTGGGTTCAGTATTTCTGTTTTGGAAAACTCCTCTATCAATAGAATTTTTTCTATTCCTATCTTTAGACGGCGTCCTATCTTGTCTAGCATAGGTCTGTTCTTCTACGTGCTGTTTCGATTTGTAAGTTCCTCTTTTCTCTGATTTGCTTACATAATGTTGCTGCTGCCTGCTGTCTTGGCTTTCTACCGGCCCACTAACATTTGCCCTTGCTCTCTGTAACCTCTCATTGTATACGAAAGTCGCATCATACAATCCCAGCTGCGTTATTAACTTTTCCGTGGACATTGGCAAGAGATTCTTAAGCAAATTTTGTGTAGCTGACGGAAAATGACGTGTTAACAAACAGACAATTTCGTCATCCGGGATCGTCGGAGTACATAATTTGAAACAAGCTAACTTCTCCTCTGCATATTCTTGCATGGACATCGTACCTTTCTTCCACGTACCATACATTACATTAACTTTGAAATTAATTTGAGTTTCATTGTTCCAGTATCTTGAGTAAAATTTTCTTTAAATTCTGTCATAGTTTTTGGTAATTCTCCTAAACTATCTGCCCATATTCGTGCATTACCCTGCATCATCTGATAGACTATGTGAGTTTTCTTATTGTCCGGAACATAATTTAAAGAAAAGAAATTACCCACCTGCCTCATAAATACGCATGGATTTTCATCACCCGCTGCACTAAATTTAGGAGTACACGGTAATGAAAAATACGTGTGCGGAACGCTTCCTCCACTCGATGGTAAATTATCAATTTGATTTTTCAATTCTACAACGTCATTCGTACATGCTGTAATTTGGTGTTGTAGAACCACATCTTGTTCCGAAAGAGCTTTTATTCCACTATCTAATTTACTAGCTTGAACCTTAACTTGTTCAGTAACTAATTTTTTAAACTTCTCTACACCTTGTTCTATCTCAGTCTGCCTGTCGGACACGGTGGTTATAAGATCTGATTGCATTTCGATCCTATTTTCAAATCCTTTCGTAACTTGATCAATCTTCTCTTCTAATTCATGACCCAGTTCCGTGAATTTTTCTTCTAACTTCTCGTGTTCCTGCCCTAATTCTTGTTGAATCTCATTCTTAAATTCGACCTTCCCCTGTTCTGCTAATTCAGTGAATTGTATTTTTAAATTCTCTTCTAACTTCCTATTATTTTCTTCTAATTTTGTTTCTAAGGCATTCTTGTTCTCCTCTAATTTAGTTTCTAAGTTAGTCCCTAATTTCTTTATATTTTCCTCTGTCTTTTCATTCTGCATTCCTAACCTCGTATCTAATTGCTGCATGAATTGTCCTATTAATCGTTGCATCATTAAATTTGCCCTGTCGAGGTTTCGTTGTTCCTCATCCGGATCTCGTGTTGGCGTTTGCTGTGATTCCGTCGGCGAGGTCATGCTAGTTTCTCCTGACGTTCCTTGTTCTACTTCTACCGTTTCTTTCGCGATCATGGTACTTGGAGCTTGTCCTCCCACTTCCCTATCGCTATCTGAATCCCCAGACGATTCTTCAACGGTAGTTAAATTCCTAGCCGCGTTATATTTATCTGCCATTTTGACTGTATTAACTGCCTAGAATCAATCAATCCTCTTTCCCAGACACAATACACTTTTTACAAATTATTACACACACGAATACCAAACACTATCTCGAACAGATAACACTTTCATATAATACCCTTTTTGAAAAACACTCCAGAAAAAACACACTTTTACACAACACCTTTTTTGTTCTCTGTAACCTGTTCAGCAATCTTAGTGAATTGTGATTCAATTGTACTAGAAATTTTGGTTCCACCAAATTTTGGTCTCAGTTTTTCTCAAATTGAGTTTTGGTAAATGCATCCAATAATCGAGCCCCACGTTGGGCGCCAGTTGCGACCCACCCCTCCGCCGGCTAGCTCAGAATGGGTTTTCAAGGTGGGCGCAAAATAAAAAAATACAATTAGAATAGCGGGGATCAGGGTCATGTGGGCCGTTGTGGATTGAATGCACTTACACAGAAACTCAAGTCGGATCACTTTCCACTTACTTAAGTATATTCTAATTAAATTGCTGTTACAGTAAATGAACATAAAACACTTTACATATACAAGAATTTTGTCTTGCTGAAAAAAAGAAAACAACTTACACTCTTAATAATTAACTACACTGTTTCCTTTCTCTCATTTAAATCAATTTCAAAGAATACTCAAAACTTTGCCTAATCATTCCAGTCGTAAATTTCCTAGTTGCAACTTTACAATTAGCTAAGTTTTTCTTGAAAGAAAAGATTGATTCTATTTTTCACAGAATATCGGTATAAAGAACCTGTACTAATGCTTTCTTTCCGAAACAAATTATTCCTTCTAATATCTACAAATTGTTCAAGTTGGCACGACCTTACTGTGTCTTCTCACGGCGTAGAGAAATCTGCGGCGTCGACTCTTCCAATCGCTCGATGTCCTTGTCCTTGCAGCTCGGTCGGGAGCAAAGCCGCCCCTCTGCAGAACCGAACGGTCGCCCCTTTCCAGTACCGTTGTTCAACTCACGATGTGGCCTCCGTCTCGTTTTCCGTTGATACTCTTTTCGTATTCTTTTATAGAATGTAACTAGCTTTTAATTCCATATTTAAAAGAATCTACAATACGACAACTGAGTCTATTGTATAAGAAGAATAAATATAAAAATAAAAAACTGCAAAGAAAAGAAATGAATGGCCTCGTTAGTTTCATGCTATTCACACTCCTCTCTCTTACAAAGATTTTAAATGCGTCACTTATACTTTCATCCTTTTCCTGATGAATTGTTTTAATGCATTGTAATATGATAATTACCTCCTCGAATGTCTTGAAGAGTTTTATCGTAGATGCAGTCCTGAAGTCCGTAGCAGTACGAGGTGCCGCCTTCTCGTGATCGGTAGGTCCTCACTCTCCAGCTGTTACTTCAGAAAAGAAAGCTTTCTTTCTCCCGACTACCGGTGTCGCATACACTACCGAGACGCTCTCTTACGGATATAGTTCGTAGTTTCCATTTTCGGATTGTATTCATGCGCGTTGGCGCGCGTTCAAACAGCTTATCTTATTCTTGAATATTGATGTGCTCCGTTTTCCGAGACCTCGGCAAAACGGATGGTCACAATAAATTGATTTGATTTGATTTTTTCGTGTTTCCGGGCACGTAAACTGCTTTGGTCATTAGTCCCGTTAGTGAAGTGCATGTTTTTTCTCGGGATATGCGCGGTGATGGCGTGACCCGCTGGATGGCGAGATCCGGCACTGACCTACCGTCGGCTAGTGGGGTTTTCCCCTAACCAGGACTCTCCCACGAGCGGGGCACCGCAGCCAGGACAAGCTCTAATCTCCCGACAGGCCTTCCGGAATAAATGGTAGTGTAGTGCATGTTAGTGTATGTAGGAAAATGTTACTAGAATGAGCTTCCAAATTATATTTAATTATAACTCCGTTGCTGACTCAGTCGGCGGGTTCTTTAGCGAAATAATCGTGAATACTTACGATTACTTAAATCGCCCCCCCCCCACCCATACGGAGAAGGGTAGAATCTGAAATGCAAAATTTAAATATCCTACTGGATTGCACGTGACGGCAAATGATAATCAGCTTTCACCAGTAACAAATAACGAACTTATTTATAAATTTCAGTAACAAAGTATATCATTTCATTGTCATGATCTTTACTATAGCGCTATAGAACCTGTTATTCATGAGAATCTTGGGCGCTGTCCGGGTAAAGGATGTCTTAGACTTCAGCAATGGGCCTCGTTCAATCTTTTTTCTTGTTACCGACCAAATCCGTATCTTGTCGTTTCTTCTCATTAACCACTATGTACACTGTTTATCCATTGGATTTCCATACACATTCACTAAGTTGTCATCGGAAACTCAGATCGATTATCATTGTCCGCTTAATAAAATTCATAAGTCCCACTTTTGGCAGTCACCGTTCACCTCATACAAAACAATTTCTGAGTTCTATCTTTTGAACACTAACAACGACAAATCACTACGCCCGAACTCGCGTAAATTTTCTATGTTCAAGTAAACTGCCATATATCTAGCACCCTGATCCGATCGCTATCGTGTCAAGAGCTCGAATGAATCTTCTTGTATCCTAATTCAACATTTTTTTATCCTTTACTCTCTTGTTTAAAACAAAATTATGCGATCTACCTTGCGGCGTCATCTACGTCATTATTTTTTACCAATAACTCACGGATGCTACTTACCGTCCGCTTTTGAACTAATGGGCATTGTTTATATCTTGCACTCCAGTACCACGACAACCAGCGTCTTTTTGATAATAAAGTATTATTTTTCATGAGATTCGCTGAATTTCATATTGGTGATAATCTGGTATGTCACAATATAAAACAATCTTGGGTCAATGCAATGCAAGATTTCCATTGCATCTTGTATCTAACATGACATGAAAAGAAAAAAAAAGATCGAGATTCGAACCTTTAATCCCGGTACACGCAACATTTGACGTTTTTATGTGACGGAGGTTATTGGAATGTTAAGAATATTTAATCAAATCACTATATAATCAAAAGAAAACAAGCTAGTTATCATTTTCAGTTTGTTGATTTAATTTCAAATTTTAATTATTCTTGAGATGAACATGTTGGTTGAATTAAAAATAATTTCATGTTGTTACAATAATTAATGGAGTATTGAAAAATATTATTTAAAATAATCCTATATTGGAGATATTTGTTGAATAAAGAAATATGACGTTACATAGCGCGTAAGAATGCACAGACAAGGCAGAAATGCGCGTCGCAGGACACGTATTTAATAATTTTAATATTTTATTACTAAATTTGCGTGATCTGAAATTTCTGTCATTGTCCACCGTAGTCAGTACAAATGCTTTCAAAAGATATCTGCCTTACGTTTCTTAAACGCGGTAATACTTCGACTTGAAAAGACTTGTCTCTAATGGAAATAATACATACCAGTTTACCTGTGCTAGTATGTATAATTTCCAATAATAAATAATCTCGCATGTTAGACCCCCCTCTTTCCTATCCTACTGATTCAATATTAAGAGAGAAAGTTGTTAACGATACATGGTTATTTGTTTAAAAAGTATGTAAAGGTAACTTCCAATATATGTAGAGAATATCAAATAAATTTGTTTTTTAAAATAATCCGACAGACACGTCGACTTGTGGGCAATTTTCCCGTTCTAATATCTCCCCCCCCCCAGCATGACACCGCTACAGCAAGTCGAGCTCTATGCTCCCAATTAATATATCGATACGTGTGGAAACGTTGGGCATGTAAATTTATGTGTGTCGCCTGGTATTGAAGGGAGAGACCACGAAAATTTTGGATCAAAGCAGTCGTTCCGTAAACGCCTCCTCCAGGCAGCGGCTGAATGCAACTAAACTATGTAGCTGGTGTTGAAAATACACCGGCGGGACTTGAACCCTAGAAAATTGCGATCAGTAACGCTGCAGGGACAAGACAGTACTGACTCTGAAGTAACTCATCCGGCTTCTTTATTTAGTTACTAACCCTTTTTTTGTTATTTAAGGTCTTATCAACATCTTAGGTCATTAGCGACCACTATTGCTGTTAATGGTATGGTAACTATGTGGATGAAACGATATGGTGATTGATGATAAGGGGTGAAAGGACGAACACAAATACAACCATGCCCGAGGCGGGACTAGAACCCGCGACCCTTCGGTCCGAGATCACTACGACACTACTGCCTTAGCGATCTCGGCCACCGGGCCGGCACTAACCCTTTCTTAATCCTTAAGTGATAATTTTGCCTTCCAACGCGAATGTTACCAAATGTTACCAGTGTTCCTTTCAACGGTTTGGAAATGCATGTTCGCTTCTACTAATGTGACGTGTATCTTGTGAAGTTGTGACTGCACATTCTCAAAGAATTGAGCAACATTTTTGGAACGGCTCTGACCTTGCTCGTCTTTTTCTAATCAAAGTGACACGAGCTCCTGGAATTTGCCGTCGCGGAGAGCAGAAGCTCCCCGCGATACGCTTCCCTGCTGCTCCCTGGCGGTCGTGGGACTAATCCTGGTGAAAAAGCACCGCAACAACGTCCCTGCCAAGCTCTCCGAAGCCTTTGTTTGTTCCTCGAGGTTGTTAAGTCTCTCCGCTGCTGCCTCGTTCTGGGAAAACTTTTTTCGCTCCTCGCCGACGATCTTTTGCCAGCGGTAGGCGGCACCTACCCCTGTCATACCGTAGGTCAAGGTAAGCACTGCGCTCGTTTTAAAATTAAAGTAGTATTTCTGTATTGTTTGTTATTTACGTTAGTTAACACGCACTTAGCCCCTTAGCAGCCATCCATCTAAATACTGCTTTAAGAGCGCGTCCATAACAACGGCCGCTAAAATATTTTTAATGGACTCTCGATCATTTTAGCGGCCGTTGCTATGAACACTTCCCAGACA
The DNA here is from genome assembly GCA_011170035.1 of Teleogryllus occipitalis. NCBI lineage: Eukaryota > Metazoa > Arthropoda > Insecta > Orthoptera > Gryllidae > Teleogryllus > Teleogryllus occipitalis. The sequence goes on from BLKR01010315.1 coordinate 6,716, forward strand.
TTTATCCAAATCTGCTTGCATTAGTAGATAAAACATTCAACTGTCTGATCACAAACAAAGCATCCAGTACCACCAACCCTTGCTACAGAAAATCAAGAGTAATGACAATTCTGAACTCGCGAAAGTGATAAAAGTTTATTTTTAATAAGCGATAAACTAAAATCACAAAAAATAACAAAAATCTTTGTATGTAATTCGTCCTCTATTAGTCTTTAAGGACATAGCCGGAAGGTTATGGCTCGGCTTCGCTATCGCTCCGCCTCGCAGTTAACCTTCCGGCTGCGTCCTTAAAGACTCGTTTAGAGGACTCGTGACATAAATATCTATTAACTATCAGCTCGCTGCTCTGATTAGTAGTTTTCCTTCGTTTCTCTGATCAATACCAGGCAAATTCAGGCACACTTACTTTGCACTACATGCTTACAGCTCAGGAGACCAGTAGGGAGCTTACAGCTTGTTCCGGCTGGAGCGGTGCCCCCTCTTGGGAGATACCTGGTTCGGGAAACCCGCAAACAGACGTGTATGTCGACACCAGTTCCCGCCGTCCGGCGGGAGAAATTTACCGTCCCCACCCGCGATAAAACATACACTACACTTACAGAACTAATGACCTGAGGCATTGACGCCTCCAGAAATACTGACCAATCAATCGTGATTTTAAGAAATACAAACTGATTTTATTTTTATCATGCCTCCATTGTTTAATTTGTTTAGTGCAATAATGTTGTTACTTATTTTTTATTCATTATTAGAATTTAATTTGTTCAAAGCAATGATAGTCATAAAAATGAAAATGCGCTTGTGTTGCGTTATCGCCGGGCAGCGTTACTGTAGTGGATCGTGGCCGGGCGAAACCAAAAGAGGCTGGGTATGGTGAAGCGGTTACAGAGGGGGGAGAGGGGAGTAACAGAGAGAGGCGGTGCGGACAATGCCAGCGGAAAAGAACGGGCAGGTTATTTGAGCAGAGCCGGTAAGGAATGTGGAAGCGGGGACTTGGCGAAGCGGGAGGGACAGCAAAAGACGATGTAACTGATGCATAGGAAACGCCGGGTAATCAGATAACATTTTATTTAGTTTTCGCTTTAGCACTTCTTGTTTTGAAAGCGTGAGCTTCCGTAGGGTCAGTAGCTACTTGGCTATAACGAATACGCTGCGTACTAGTCACGTATGCCAATGTTTCGGCCGACACTATGCAACTTTCCTCAACACAAAATGTCCATTGCCAGCATGCCAGTCGAAATGCTCGCCTTCGCCTATGACACGCGTCTCCCGGACAGCCAAGAAGAAACCTTCGTGTTTCTGTTTGTGAAAATTTAAATTTGATGGAATTAATTTTGTATTAACATAAGATAATAAACGGAACTAAAATCCGTTTTCCTTATTATATTAAGAATAAATCAATCCTTATTTTTTGTACCTCAAGGAAGTCAGACTGTCTGCTGCTGTCATTTTCACAACAATATTTTTTTCACCATTACGTCGAGTTTTGTAACCACGATCACCGAACTTGAAAACATTTATTTACGAGATTAAATTTTTAACTTCTGGAGACTTTGGGAGAATTAAATCTACCCTTCGATTTATCAGCAAAAGGGCCAATATGTTCATTATGGTACATTAATTCTGCACGACTAACTTGCAGGTGCATAGGCTGCTCTCATTTTGCAGTTTATTTATTTTTCACTTTTCTTGTTTTTGTTCCTCTTCACATAAATAGCCTGCGATGAAACACATTCATAAAATGCAGAGTCGTAAATGGTGCAACAGAAAATGGACTAAAATTATCCTTATTTGGAAAATAGAATAAACTAATTAAACTAATTATGAATAATTGTTTTTTCATAATAAGTTATGGTCATTGTTTTAGTTCTTCAACATTGATTCGTTGGTTTCTGGATCATATGAACGATAACTTGGGTTTTCATAAACTCCTATCTTCAGTAATCAATGCTTTTGTTGATGCACTTGTTTAAAATGTTTTCGTTTTGTACATGCAATATAGCGTGTTAGACAAAAAAATAGTTTCACCTAGAAATGTGCACAAGGAATGCAATGCTAGATGGAGAAAGAGGATATCGATAAATTATTACACTTTAAGCTCACATTGCGCAATATTTATGGCACAATGCTTTGAAAAATGTGATTCTCAATAACGCGTTCGACATCATCTATTTAGCAAACAGTGAGCCAGACGTCTGAGCACTTCGTATGAGCACGTCTGAGCACACGTAGAGATTTCGGATGGCATTCTGCAATATCACGTCCCATGCCTCTTGAACGGACGCACAAAATTCCCGAATACTGCGCAGGCGAGGAGTGTTCTGTAGAGAGTGTCTCATTGCATCCCACATGTACTCGATAGGGAAGAGGTCTGGGGATGCTGCGGGCCGTAGAATGGTGCAAGTGGCTTGCAGACACTCCCTTGCGATGGTTGCAGTGAGCGGACGGGTGTTATCCTCCTGGAATAATACCTGTCTTACTCCCAAGGAGTGAGCCCAAGAACGAGAGTGCAACTAGCTGCAGGATCTCCTCCGCATAGCGGCGTGCTGTTAAGGCGCCTTCAATAAACACCAGAGGTGACTTGGCGTTATACGCAATCACACCACTCACCAGGACACCAGGTCTTCGAGCCGTTTGGCGTAATCCCACGTCACAGCAATGGTCGGGTGGGACCCGGGATGTCTGATTGCACAGCGCGCTGAAACTCCGCAAGCATCGATATTGGCTCAGTCACAGTCAGTCGAACAATCCTCCTGTCCTCCGTTGGTGTGGTCTGCCGGAGCCTTCCAAACCCTTCCCGTCGATGGCGCGCGCATTCTTGTTGCCACTGCTGCCAACATGGTGGCAATGTACAAATCTGCACGATCCAAATGCTGCGCAATGCGTCGAAATGGCTAACCGGCTTCATGGATGTGGTCCCTGACACGATGTGGCCCCTCCCACGATGTGGCCCCTCCTACGATGTGGCCCCTCCTACGACGTGACCCCTCCTACGATGTGGCCCATCGCATGAAGTGGCCCCTCCCACGATGTGGCCCCATCCCACGATGTGACCCCTCCCGCAATGTGGCCCATCCCACGATGTGGCCCCATCCCACAATGTGACCCCTCCCTCAATGTGGCCCCTCCCACGATGTGGCCCCTCCCACGATGTGGCCCTTCCCACGATGCTAACATAGGTCCATGGACGATAGTGACTGCTGGACGTCAAAAAACCCCCCTTCTATAGCCGGGCGGCTGGGCCGACGCGCGCGCGCTCTGCGAGCGCACGGTGCGCGACCAGGCGTGTGAACGGAATCAGTGAGTTGCCTTCCGATGTGGAACCGACCCGCCAAGTTTGAAACAATTCTATTACTTCCTTCTGTTTGCAGCTCTCTTTTGTGTAAGAGTTTATTATGTGGTGTATTCGAAAGTCAGGATTATTCTCCTATTTAACTGTCGCTTTCTTACTGACTCATCCTAACATTTTCAGTAATATAAACCACATGCATTCTCCAACTTCAGTTAAGTTCTATCCTATTGTCTTTATTTATTTCTTCATTCTACCGTTTCAGCACAACTTCCTAACATTTCCCTTCCGATCTACTACACTCAAGACCGTCTTATTTTTTCCCTTGTTTGCTGTCAAGTTTATTCTTCATTTTTACTTTCTCGCTTACGCAGTATAGAGAAATTTATGTAATGCTGCAGAAAAAATCGTGAATTCTCGACACAAAAACTCTTTTTGCCGGGTTCTGGTAACAAAAAAATGGATAAATCCAGTTACTAAATTTAGAAAAAACATTCTCTAGCACATAGTGTAATCAGAATCCATGTTTTGTGGGTTCTTGGTACCGAAAAATCGAATGAAGGCCAAACTTCTATCTGCCCGTCCGTCTGGCAGTCCGTCTGCCCGTCCGTCTGACTGTCCGTCTGACTATCTGTCTGACTCTCCGTCAGATTGTCCGTCTGACTCCGTCTGGCTGTCCGTCTGGCTGTCCACAACAGTAACAGCTAAACTGTTAGGCCTATTTTATTCAAAATTGATATTCACCAATCGATTTGTCTGATGTCACGGCCCCTTGGATTTGAAACTGATATTTTAAATTTGGGGAGCGCTTTAGAAGACATTTTCAACATTTTCAACATTTTCAAAAAATTTCCCCAATTGTTTTGATTAAATTTTGTCGTCGGTTAGCGTAATAGAGGCATGACATAAATGTCTCACATTCGTTTAAAACCCTGATTTTTCGAATGTTGCAAAAGTTCAAAATTTTTTCGGCGTCTTCCAGCAAATAAAGTATTAAAGGTAGGGATATTTCCTATAATGAAATCTGTCGTTAGCGGATAGGACCCTTAACAGAATGTTGCAGGTCTCGTGATCGTTGAATATTCTGTTTTTTGAAAATTGCAAAAATGAAAAAAATATTTGGCGTCTTCGCCTTCCTACATCTACAATTATTAAAACATTTTTTCCTAGTAAAGTGTGTTCATCAAAAACAGATCTTCACATAATGTCAGTTCAATTGATCGAAAATATGAGTATTTTTGTGTACATTTGCGTCAAAGGCAATTTTATTCTCTTTGGACCATTTTTTCTTAAAACAGCACCATACTTTGTCTCGTATACGTTTCGTATCCTATACGAGTATGCAGTGTCAGGAAAGAATTCTGAGTGTGGAGTGATCTGCGTGTCTCCAGCGTGTCAACCTGTTTCATTGTATCATTTCATCGCGTTCTACTCAAGAAAAATATCCTTTCTTTACTAACTCCGCTCATGAGAAAGCAGAATGGCGAAAAAATAAGTTTATTAAAATTTACTGTTCGTATTTTAATCGTTAAAGAGTAACATTCAAGCTACACGAATTGGAGTAGAAGGTTAATATTTTTCTCTTTAACTTACACTACTAATTTTGTTCCACTTCTCACATCTCATTATCACCTCATAATATCCTCTCCTCTCCGTGTGTAGTATCACGAATGAATTCTGAGAAGAGCGGAATATTTCGCAGAAACCCGGCATACTTCCGTGTTTCATCTAATCATTTTCCTTCCGTTGTACTTGAGACATTCTCCGATCTTCATTACAGAACCCTCCCTCCCGCAGGGCAGCCGGTAGGCAACCCCCGCGTTTGCACGACTCCGTGCCGCACTTCGCTTTCTCAAATATCTTCTTACTGGTTTACTCGACGAGTAGGATATTATTACTTACCTTTGCTTTTATTTACAAGTACGTGTGTATATTTGAACATGTTTCAGAAGGCTTTCCGGTAAACTAGATATTCCACAAGAACCCTCTCTTGTTATTAATTTAACATCAAAGGAAGAACGTTGTGGAATACCTTTCCCAATCGTTTAAGTAAATTCACTAGCGCATTTAAATTTAATATCGTTGACTAGGTACCTGGTTATACCTCAAATACACTTTTTATATAAATAAAGTTTATGAAAATCAATATTTTGAAAACAATGGATATATTTCTGCCATATTTTGTCTTTATAATCGTGGTGTACTGATTTACAGAACGAGTATAAAAATTATCAGTGACAGTAACTAGAAGTTCGAATTATTTTCGCCAAGAAGTATTTCACAGAACGTATAATTTTAGAAAAATAACTTTATGAGGTGTAACAGTTATGTGTTTGTGTGTTTTCGCATACTTATTTTAAGAAAAACAATCCGAAGGTAATTTTTTTCAAAACCAATGTGTTTAAACGTAGCCAAGAATGTATATGTTTTATATTTCAAAATAATAGTTTTTTAAAATAGTATGCACACTCATTCCCTTTGACAAAGCTTTAATTACATAGAAAATAGTTCGTTAAAACTTTTCACGTCATCTAAATATGCTGTTGGGAAATAACTTCTACTATGGCATAAATTGCATGTGGTTAGTAAGGGAAGCAGGACATTTGATTTTACGCGCTTTTTGCCATCGGTGCTGTAGTCACGCGGTCTGTTTGATAGCTACTATAACTTTAGCGATTTCACATTAACCATACCCATCTATTTATTACTGAACTACGGATCTGTCATTATTTCCTCGGGTTACGATACGCGTCCTTTTACGAGGTATTATGGAAATATACGAGTCTCCTGATATACGTATTCCTCGAATATATCTCAGGGTTGTAATTATAGGGAGAGGCGGAATATAAAAGTCAGAAGGAGAGGTGGAAGAGGAAGCGATAGCTCTGAAAAAAGAATGGTAAAGGAAAAGATACGGCCAGACCGAAAAATATAGAAAAGAAGTATAAAGTATGTATAAAACGAATAGAGATAGAGAATGAGAGGGAAGCAAGTAATGTTAGAGAAAGAGGAAAAGTTATCGAGGTGGGAGAGAAAACTGAGAAAATGGAAAATAGGGAGAATGGCGGTGCAAGAGGAAGAATGTAAAAGAGCAAGAGAGGGAGATAGAGGGGGAGAGAGAGAAAGGTAGAGAGAGATAGTAGGTGGGAGGGAGAGAGAATTAATTGGAAATTATAATAACACAAACATACGCTTTGGAAGAGAAATATAATAATAGTAACAATAATAATAATAATAATAATAATAATAATAATAATAATAATAATAATGAGTGTGATAGAAAGGAAGGACTTAAGAATAAGAAGAGTAAGAACAGATGTTCCATGTATGCTCAGAAAACTGAGAGTGAGAAGGAGTATCTAGAGAATGAAACACGAAAGCACAGAAGTATAAACCTTTATAATTAGCCATGTAGATAGACCATAAACAGCTGCACGATCAAAAACCTCAAAAGCGAATAAATACCCGGAGCAGTAACTAAAGCCAAGAAGCAGGAAGAAGGCGAGAATCCGCTCCCTCAGCCGCATCCCATCGGCGGTGGCCACAGCGGCTGAAAGCGTTGCTCTTGAATTTAAGTCCAATTCGGTATTGGAGCAGCCAATCCGCCATAAAGCTCGGGCCCAGTGCACCCAGCGGGAAAGTTTTAATACCGACGGGCTTAAAAAGTAAGCCGTAACGGCGACGGCGGCCGGGGCGGCCGCAGCGGTCGGGCGGTTTGATTCCTGACGCATGGCGCAGTGATACGGCCAGTAGGCGACTCGACGCCCTTCCGCGCCGCCACCGCCGCCGCCGCCGGTCGCCGTCCGCCGCTGCAAATATTTCCGAAGATGAGGGCGACCGAAGTGCACCCTGGTGGCCGCGCCGGGAGGAAGGGTGGGAAGGAGGAAGTGGTGGGCGGAGACGGCGGCGCGGGACGCCATAGGCATTAGCTCTCGGAGGGCGGTGGGAGAGCGGGATGTCGGAGCAGCGAATGGGAGCGATTGCAGTGGGAGTGGTAAGTTTGAAGGTAGGGTCGAAGAAATATTGATGAGATATATTAAACTGAGAGACCAGCAAAGAAAAAAAAATCAGAACGAAGATGGGAAAGAATATTTGGAAGACTAACATAAGTTACGCTGAGGGATGTGAAAGAAGCAAATAGAAGGAAAATAAATATTGCAAAGCCAGCCCTTGGCGAGTGAAAGGTATTTTTAAAGGCAACTGGTCACTCAGAGACGGTATACTAATGAACACTATCCATAAACTAATTCTAATTTGTTAATACTAGCATTATATTCTGGAATTGTAAAATTAGGTAAAGGCATGTTACTTGTATTGGATATCAGAACAAAATAATTATGACAGGATTCTGCTTTAGTGCTCTTGTAAAGAAAATTAATGTATTATTTATGTGTAAAATTGTAATTTAATGGAAGGAGGTGAAATTGATGTTTTTCGTTCCGAATCATAACAGTAATCACATTATACGTCTCACCTACCCCACAACTAGAATACTTTCGAGTCAGTCTTCATGAAGACAATACCTGATGGAAAGAGAAAAACGGAGATGGTCTGCACGAAAGGGAGGCCCCGTATACTCCGCCCAAGTAATACACGAGCACTTCCTCTAGCTTCTCGATATTTCCATCTCCCGAGATAGTATCTTATTAGCATTTTTGTTCCCTCTGCTTCGTTCTGGGCGGCGCTATGATTGGAAGATGTGCCCTCTCTGGTTGAGAGTCTGGCGCCAAATTACGGGGTGAGGGCGGTCCGCTACCACGTATATAGCTATTTCAAGAATGTAGGGTGGGGCTCACCTTATCTTTCTCGAGTAACAAAGCCCCAGGGGTGTATAACGAAGATTCGTGCGGACTCGAGGGCAGAATAGAAATGTCCTTGCAAATATCAAATATTTTTGACGTAGATTGGATGAAGCATTATCATTCTACCACAAATTTGTTTGAGTTTCTGTATAAACCGAGCTTAAACACTAACTAATACGCAATTATTTAGTGAGTGCTAGAACATGATCCTTTATTCTCCATAAAACGAAAATATTGGAGTATACTAATTGAGTGGCTGCTGATGTTATTTATTTTATTATTGTAATCGATCCAGATATTCTGTTTCTTTCTATGACCGTCTTAAACGTCTTAGGAAGTTTAGATTCAGCCGAGCATAGTTCATGTAGTAGCTTAATAGGTACGTTTGGTCAAAAACATTTATACGACCTGTCTAATTTATATTTGTATAAATCACATTGTGTATTGTTTATTTGATGAATGAAATGCGTGTTCCATGAAAAAGTTGCACAACATTGTCAATTTGCAATTAGACAGAAAAAATGTAACATTTCTTCTTAGCATTTGAGAAAGATATCTGATTAAACATTCTTTAATTCAGAACCACCCGTTTATTTGTATCCACTTTTGAGAGTCCAGGGTCTCTTTAGGACATTAAATCGCATTTTGTCTCGTGTAGCAGAAATTAAAGTCGCATAATCCCATAAAGAAACCAGCTCGATTTCCCTAGCCCGGCGTAATAGCCCTCTCGGCCCCCTGCAACGCTTCGGAGGCCGACGCCACTGCGGAAATCTCGTTCCAATTGTTTGCCGGGTGCCGGGCGCGTCCAAATTTGCGAAGAGCATTCCGTTCGGGATTGGCCGGCCGAAGAGGCGACCCGCTGCGACCGCAGCGCGCCGCGCGGCCGAAAGCGAAGTGTGCGTCCCGCGCGGTTATACGGGTTATTTCGCGTTTACTAGCGCCCTTTAACCCGAGCCGGGCTCTGGCTGGAGCGACCCCGGCCGACCGGGGACGGCGGATGGGCTGTCTTGCGAGAAGGCCGCGGGATGTGAGGATTGGAACTGGAACAGGAGGAAAGGACAAGAGTGGTCGGGGAGGGAGAGAGAGAGAGAGAGAGAGAGAGAGAGAGGGGGGGGGGGGGAGGGAGAGGAGACTTAGGGATGTTTTGCAATCACTAAGAAAATTTGAATAAGTTGGAGAATAAAGATAGAATGAAAAGTAAATGAGAAAAAAAATATTCAAAATGATGAAGAAGCGATAGGAAAGGCAGTAAACAGTTCGGAAATAAATTTCCTGAAATTTTACATATAAATTGATTGCACAAAATGTTTCAGATAGATGAAATAAAAGGTTGTAATAAATGACTGTTATACGATGCCTAGAGTAAGAAAATTTCCGGAAAAGAGTTTTAGGAAAGTTTATACGTTTACGACAAATATGGTGAATAAAGCGATTCTTGTCTCTTTCTAGAAATCCGAGGAAGAAGGAAAGGAACTAAAAATCAAAGTGTAATACGATTTACTAAAAAGTGTAGTTTTTGAATGATACATATTCTGGCATAAAGAGAGTTGATGATTGATTAATTCACTGTAGTCTATTTACGTGTTTATAAAAGCAAACATGAAATGGCATGAACAGATAACAACGACATACATTATTAATAGTAATAGAGAAATTGGAGATATATAAGGAACCAACTTCAAGAACAACCTTCCAGCTATTTATCTGTCGCAAATCTCATGAGGAATAACCGGGATTCGAACCCCGTTACCCAACGAAGGCACGCGGGCAATCCGCTTCGCCACGGGTCGCCCTCGCAAGGAAAGAGCAGACGGACGGAGATCTCGGCGGCGAAGGCGGAGTGGGTAGGCGCCGCGCGCACGTCCCACCGCAGAGCAGCCCCCCCGCCCCCCCCACCTACGCCCACAGCCCTCCGTCCGCGCCTCCCCCGCCCGCTGACCGTCGCCCGCCGCCCACACCCGGCGCCCGCTGCCCACACCCGCCGCCCGCCGCCCCGCCGCCCGCCGTCCACGCCCGCCGTCCACGCCCGCCGTCCACGCCCGCCGTCCACGCCCGCCGTCCACGCCCGCCGTCCACGCCCGCCGTCCACGCCCGCCGTCCACGCCCGCCGTCCACGCCCGCCGTCCACGCCCGCCGTCCACGCCCGCCGTCCACGCCCGCCGTCCACGTCCGCCGTCTACGCCCGCCTCCCATCACCCGCCGTCCACCGCTCCCTGCTCGCCGCCCGCCGCCCGCTCGACGGCCGCCCGCCCGCCAGGGCCACCGCCACCGGCGCCCGCAGCGGCCCGGGAGCCATAAACCCAGATACGAGTGTGGAGTCCGGGCTCAGGGGGCTTATCATCGTTCCCTCCACCGGGTCGTCCCGCAGGCCCGGCCTGCTGCGCGGGGAGGGCGTGAGGGCGGGCGCGGGGCGGAGGCGGGGTAGGCGTGGGGCGGACGGGGAGCACAACGGACAAGTGGAAGAAGTGGACGAGGGAGCGGTACGAATTACAAAAGGGGCGATGTAGCGATTGGGCGTGGCCTACGGATGGTGATCGTCAAAAGGTTACTGTGAAGAAACGCGGAGAGGGAGCAAGGAAATGGCAAGGCGGAGAATGGAAGTAGAATGGGAATGAGTGACAAGGTGAAGCGGGGTGTGGCGAGGAACCGGCGTGAAAAGGTAACGGGGAGGTGTGGCTTGGAGACCCGTGCGGTGAATGCAAAGCGGAACTTGATAAATAATGGTACGGCACGAAGGGGCAGAAGCACAGTATAAATATGACATAGCAAAAGTAAAACTAGTAGTAAGATGAGTACTGAGCAAAATTGCAGGATGGGTGCAAAGAAGGCGAGGCTGTGTGTACGAGGGGAAAGAAGGGGAGAGGCTGCTTTGAAAGAGAGGAAGGGGAGGAACGAAAAAGGTCAAAATAAAAGAAGGATGGGGAAAGCGGTCAGAAAACATACAGGAGTTCAGGACAGGATCAAAGATGATGTCGACCCACCATCACAACCCATAAAATACTCAGAACTTCATCTGGGCACAAAACTAACCTAGAAAACCCACATAGATATCAAACTTCAACTAGCAAGAAATAACTTATTCCAACTTCGGCCACTATTCAACAAGCACAAATCCCTGTCATACACAAACTACAACAATATACAAAACTATAATCAGACCACTTCTGCTTTATGAATGCCCAATATGAACACAAGCAGCCCCTACAAATATCAATAAAATTCAAGTAATGCAGAATAAATTTTTTAAGATTAATCACATATGCCCCTTGTTTATATAAGAAATAAACAATTTCATTGACAATGAAATGAAATAGCACATATATCTCACTAATTCTACCCAAACCTAACAGACATACCAACAGTAGCTTATTACAAACTACAGAAAAATCCAACCCACACCCGAATAAAAAATAGATTTCCTTTTGAAGCCTTCCTCAAAATTTTAGCCAACCATGATCCATAACCCCGAGGTTGTCCCCTAGAGTACGTCCCCTAGACTATCTCTTTAATGTATAGATTAAGTTAGCTTAGAATTTTAACTAGAATAATTATGAAAAACGTCTGTAAAGTGATTGTACAGAACAATGTAATCCATCTCAAATTAATAAATGTGTAAAATAAAAACAATGATGGTGTCGGGTGTGGCGGGTAAAAGCGAGAAGTGAACACAACATGAGTAGTCGAGTGGGAGAAGTAGCAAACATGATGCGGGATTGATCAACTGAAAAGCGAGGAATGGAAACTCAAACGGAAGTAGGATCAGTGTAGAGGCGGGTTATAAGCGGGGCCACGAGACAGGTGTACGGCTAGTTCGGTGGGTAAAACTGTTATAAATGGCGAGGAAGAGGAGTGACTCAAGAATTCAAAATCGTGAATCGGGGTTTAGACGGAGATGGGTGTGGAGCGGTGACCGAGCAGTGAATGTCTACGTAGTATTTAAAGAATTATATTAACCCAAAATTACAAAGGCCACCTGTACCAAGCGTTATTTCAAAGGCGTAGTCTGACAGACTACTTTAGGTGAAAATACAGAACAAAACATTTTTACAATAAAACACTAAATTAATGGATTGAACATGTATTATATGAAGATACAAAATATATTTTAACTGTTTTTGTAGATACACCTAAATGGCTTCACTCTTACAGCAGACTCTTGCTGCTATTCACAGATGGCTTTTGAGAAGCGTCCGCAGTAGTACCTCATCATGCGACCTTTGTTATGATCGCCGTAGTCCCATTATTATTACTAAACGTTCTGAACAAAACTTAAATGCTACAAGACAAAATACTCATTATTAATTTCCGTATTCACGATTAACAATATTAGGCAATATAGCGCCAAAAACTGACGTAATTACAAAGACGTAGTCTATTAAACGACGCGTGTTGGCGTACACCGGAAATGGCGTATACAGGAAATAAGCACGCGCACAAGGTTACGTGTAGTTCACTGCCTAGTCGCACAATGAAGATACCTAGAGTTTCAGAAACGGGGCGTGAGGGAAGAGAGTGGGGGAAGTTTTCGGCACGAGTTGCATCGTCTGACAGACGACGCCTTTTGTAATCTAGGGGTAAGGTATTTATTCTGTGGGTCAGATTAGTGTGTGCTTTCCTTGCAATGCCCCAGCATCTGTTGCTGTGTGACTGAGAAAACTTACTTCTCAGGTTGAGAACACCCAAATAGGAAAGTCTATGTTCTAACCACACGTACCCCTAAACCAACGGTCGCTACGCCGGGACGTCGGTTGTAAGCCTTGGCCCCATTAGAGGCTGTTATGGCAGTACAGACATTCAGTTATTCTGTACTTCGAGCATCGAAGCTGTGCGAATAGTTGGACGGTGAATGATCTGTATCCAAGGAAGCTGTTCTAGTTAAAACGTTTCTCTCACTATATATTTTATTCCGCAGATTTCAGATCAAGTTTTATTTACATTTGCGACAGTAAAGTTACAAATGGAATTTCAGTTTTTATATTTTCCCGCAAAAGTAGCATTCAATCTTCAGTTCCATTATTTTATACATATGTTTATTGACTCATGATTAACACACAAGCTTTATCAAGTAATCATTCTCATTTACATCATATCTTAAATCTAAGTCCTGTACCAATTCATTTATAACATGAAAGAAACAAAACATGTTTTGATATACTACGTAACTTTTTTCAAGCATTTACGGATTAGCTTCTTTGAAATGTGAAAATCCAGTCCATTACCTACTGTGATTAATTACGGAATGATTGATTGATTTTTTCATGTTTCCGGGCGCGTCAACTGCTCAGGTCATTAGTCCCGTTAGTGTAGTGCATGTTTTTTCTCGGGAGATGGCGGTGATCTTCCCCCGCCGGATAGCGAGATCCGGCGCCGACCTACCGTCGGCTAGTGGGGTTCCCCCTAACCAGGACTCTCCCACCAGCGGGTCACCACCTCAGCCGGGACAAGCTCTAAGCTCCTGACCGGTCTCCCGGGATATGTGATAGTGTAGTGCGTGTTAGTGTAAGTGTGTGTGTAAGAGGAGAGGGTAGGACAAGGAATGGGAAGGACAGATCGCGCGCGGTCCGTGGCCCGTTTGATAGGGTACTGCCCCGGCATTCGCCTGGTGTTGATCGGTAAAACCACGGAAAACTACCGATCAGAGCAGCCGGCCGCTAGAATTCTCCTCCAGACAGCGACTGAATTCGACCTAGCTGACAAGCTAGTGTCGAAAATCCTGCCGCCGTCAGGTTACGGAACGAATTACTACACTTTGTGGAGAAACGAATCTTTGTTGACGGAGTAAACAACAACAACAATCAATTAACTACAGCAGAGGAGGCATTAGAGGCCTATTAACGTTCAGGATTCAAAGAGTTCTTTATGTCGAGGTGGTATGCTCGGTCCGCTGTCACCCATTTAGAACGCTGTTTCGCTCGCTCGCAAAGGCTGTTGGGGAACTTCTTAATTTCTAAATCTGCGGGGCGATACCCTCCCTGCGGGATGCCTGCCCAACACCAGCGCATGCGCACCGAGCAGATGCTTAAAGAAGATTCACAAGTTCTTTAGCCTTAGTTTTAATAAAGCCCACAACCCCGTATATCTTAACGAAACTTTCCGAAAAAATTGCTTTTACGAGATAACAGAGATAATTAAATTCTCACATAAAACAAGATAATGAGTTGATAATTAAGATAAATTAGATTGAAGCCATTAATTACTTTTTAAACAAACATGATGTTAGAATGACTGAATGCTGAGCATCAGTTTCACGTACAAAGGTTTTCAGGTAGCAAGTTTTGATAGATTATACTTCGTGTAATCTTCAAGAAATTGTAATGAGCCCCTTACGCTTTTCCGAAAAGAGGAGGTGATCTCCATACTTTATCCGAGGTTTTCGTAGGAAAGAAAGGGAATGAAAATCGTAGTGTTCCGCGAAATCCCTATTGATGCTAAAAGTTGTACATCTTTAGAAGACTTTGTCACGTCTGTCTCTGGCCAGGTCTTCTCATTTAAATACTTTGCTAATTTTCCACTAACACACTAATGGGCTTACTTTAGATATTTGTGCCGAACTCAAAAGAGTTTACAATTTGTGAAAAGAAGGTCATTGCGTTTTCACAATCATTTCTCATTGTGATACAAAAGTGTTGAGAATAAAAGTTGATATGGAACGTTTGCATGAACCCAAGATCTCAATATATTTTGTTTCCAAATTTTAAAAACTAAAAATTTTCAAACAATGAACCGTTATTTTTCTTCCGTTCTTCCGTTGTCTGATCGTTTCATGAGTTTGATACTTTGGGCATCAAATTCATAATAAATTTATATTGTTGCTCAGAATTACAACTATGTTCTGAAAGTTTACTCTCATAGAGACTGTAGAAGCACATTTAAGAAACTGTTAGAAGAACAATTTTATTGTAAATATTTTGAAAATAGTTCATTCCAGAATGTCAACTTATTGAAAATTGTGCACGTATGGAATTGGAATTTAATATATTCACTTTCAAATCGAAGATGCCATTGAGATATTTGTTATGTTATAAATATTCTTTGTGAGAACTTCTTTGCTTCATCTGCTTTTTCCTTGTTCTAAGCAGTCACAAATCTAACGAAGGAACCCACTTGTAAAGGAAAAAGAAGGATTACGAATAGTGAATAATGATTTCAACTTTTGATTCTGAAATTTTCTACCACGATTAGTAATAGAAAATAAGATATACCCATGCAAAATTCTATGAAAATACATTCTTATCTCTCTTAAAGTGCATATTTATAAAGTGAGCAAAGTAAGTATAGTACATATATTAATGTGCCATGAATGAATAAACAAATTCAATTCTCTCTTGAAAATATCTTTATAAAATTATTCCCGACTAATAAACTAATGTACTTATCACCTCATTGAACGGTTTAGCTTCTTGTTTGTCCAAAACAATTCGTTTCAAACTTTTGAAAGGAACCAAAAAAAGGACAGAAATTATTAAAATATATTCCTACGCTTTCGTTCGTAGTTAATATTTTTGTGCTGTTAATAAAGTAAATATATTGGGATTATACACAGGTATTTTGGTTAAATATCTGAGTTTAACATTAAATATTTGAAATATTGTGAATGGATGAATTAAATTGCTGTAATACAAATACGTATATTTAACAGAATTTAAAATTTCACGGTATTCGTACCAATGTAATTAATCTAACTCTATCAACCCATATTAGTGTTATGCGCATGTGTGTTAAAAGCCGTCGGTATGTGTTTCACCACAAAAGTACTGATCTCCTGATCACTGGAAAACATTATGCTAACATTATTGGCTATGACAGCGCTTCTCTGCCAAGCTGTAAACCGCAAATCCCATCTTCATTTTAATAGCAGGAATATGTACTAAATTCGGGCATGCGTTTATATGCAGGGGTTTAGAAACATGATAACTGTGAATTAAAAGTGAAGTGTTATACCATGACTAATTTCAAAGAATTTTATTGTCATGTGAGAATTAACGCATGAAAATTTAAAAAAAAAAATTGTGTATGGAACAAAACATTCTGATAGAACAATCATTCCAAGAATCTCCCAATTTTCCATTTACAATGTAGTTCTTTTAACAAATCTGCAACATACAACATACTTACCAGAACAGAGAACGACTTTCAAGGTAACCAGTCATATTCTCTGAAACAAACGGGAAGAAAAGTAGCAGCCCTAGTCCTCTAAACACGCATCGTCCATATTTTTCACTTCTTTTTATAGCAGCATTCATCCGCCTCCTAACCACATTTCATATCTCCACACATTCCACCTTCCTTCCGTTTTCTCTCACTCCCTCTCTCGCTCCCTCCAACCGTAGGATTTTCATTCTTTCTTTCTCCACACTTTCTCGCCATGCCTGGCAAGCTATGCGCCCGCTCGGGACAGCGGCACGTTGATATGCAGCCTCCGCCGCCCCCGCCGCCCCCGCCGCCCCCGCCGCCCCTACCGCCCCGCCGCGTTAAATTATCATCTGCGCCCCGCAACGTGGGCGAGCGGTGGTTGCCCAGTGGCGTTGGTGGGTACCGCTGTCGGGGAGGGGGTTGGCGGTGGGTGGGAACGGGAGAAAGAGCTGGTGGAAGTGCTGACGTGGTAGAGGGGGGAATTGGGAAGTTCACGTCGACGCTCGCAGGCAGAAAAATAAAAGAAGCTAGACTAGTAAAAAAGTGATTGCAGAGGAGAAAATTGAGAGAGATGTTGAGAGAGGAAGGTGAAGTAGGGCATGAAACATTAACATTTTTAGTGTATTCTAATTTAATTTCGGCTATTATAGTATGCTAGTAAAATAGTTTGATCTCCCATACTACGAGGTAAGACAATTTTTATTGAAGATTTTAAATGATCTTAATATGTTTATTAAAAGTGAGATATCTGTTAAATTTAAAGTGAGAGTTGCAAAAATGATTTACAATTTAAACATTTCAAACTCTCTTAATATGTTTAATGAGAGTGAGACGTCTATAGAATTATCGTGAGCGTTTCAAAACTGCTGCTGCTGTCACCGATTGAATCGAAGTCGTAACTGCAAAAGCTCGTGCGTGAGTGAGGTGACACATTGAGAGCATCTGCAGGTTAGCAGTGGGAGGGAAAACATCTGCAGCGGGGTGCATTGTGCGTTGGCGTTAAACTGCTCGAAGGCGCCCGCAGACAATGGAATCTAGGACGATGTCTGCGGGGGAAGGGTGGGAGGAAGGCGGCCGAGGTGTACGTTTCCGGCACGTTGCACGTGGGAGAGCGCAGCGGGCCCGGCGAGGGGTATAGCAAAGACGACCGCAAGCGGCGAGAGGGAGTGGGGAAGTGGAGGGGTGAGAAGGGGAGGGGTGTGAAGGGGAGGGGTGTGAAGGGGAGGGGTGTGAAAGGGAGGGGTGTGAAGGGGAGGGGTATGAAGGGGAGGGGTGAGAAGGTGAGGGAGGGGGAAGAACAAGCCTTGCCAGGTCGTGTGAAACCTTTGCCGTCTACCCCCCCCACCACCACCACCACGTTAAATATGTATGTTATTGTAGCTTTAAAAAATCGGCTTCCTTTTCTACTCACACGGCTGTAATTGGGCACATGAGGAAAAGGATGGGGAGAGTGTCAGCAGCGGCAGTGGCTGCATGCGCGGTTGCCTTGCTTCTCTGCGACGTTGCCACCCTCCCTGCCTCCTCCCCATCAGAGGAGGTACGCATGTGTGGACGGATAAATAGAAGGTTCATGAATATTAATGACTATCATCATGCAGTATGTGGCTCATAATGGTGGCTCAGCGTGCTAACCGACCCCTTTATACAGATTTCTATGCTCATTGTTACGTCATGCTTGCCTCGCTTTTATTTTATTTTTTTTTTTACCTCCTTGGATGCCGCGGGGAGACATGAAAGGAAGTATATACTTGCACACAGTTTTGAAATTTAAACAAAGGGTGTAATATATTGTGTTACTGTGGGTCTAAAGGAGAAAATTATGTGATTTCATTACGACAGAATTAGTTTGTGCAGGAAAAAATGTGAAGATTTTTGCGGAATAATAATGCAAAGCCTTTGTTTAGGTGGCCAGAAGAACACATTCCATCGTTTAACACAAGACGTGTTTGGTTATTTTCATTTCTTCTTAACTACGTTCTTTATTCACCTTGGAAGGAACAAATATTTACATTGTAAAGAGACTAAAACAGAGTGCCTCAGTTAACAGGGAATATATTTTCGTGTCTCTCGAGCACAATGGTAAAGAATATACAATTTTGTTTAACAAAGTAGCTCTGCAGACTCTTGGAAAATTATCGTTAAAAAGAGTTAGCTATTTCAATTTCCGAGTGTCAAGTACTTAGATTCTTTGATCCTCTATAAAAGTGTTTGAGTGCAAAAATATTGCCATACATCTTCGACTGAACGCAAGGTGTAAGATAAAAACGGTCGTACGTAATGTATAAGCCGACCTGGATGGCCGAGGTGGCTAAGAGCGAGTACCGACTCAGCACTTCGGTCCGAAGGGTCGCGGGTTCGAGTCCAGCCTTGGGCATGGCTGTTTGTCCCTTGACTTTATGTGTGTGTTGTCGCGGAGGGCCTCGCGTTCTGCTGACCCCAGATCAGAGGAGCCCGCAAGTGTTTGTCTAGTGTGCGGTCGAATATGCGTCTCTTCGGGACGTAAAGGGCAACCGGCTGTCGGCTGGATAAAAGCCCTAGGAAAAAAACGTAATGTATAAACTGGCTTGCGGTTGCTGTTTTCATTGGGTAGCAAATGGGGAGAGTAAGAACACATAAATGTACTTCATGGTCTTAACTTCTTAAGACGACATATACATCATGTCCGACTATGTTCAGACGTAAACGTTTATTTTGTCTCACGTCTGTCAGTGATGTAAGATATTGTACCGGATCCATCCGAACAAGTTATTATTCAGCAGACTTTATTTTTTTTCGTGAAAGAAGATCGCTGAATTAATTCTTTAGAATAATTTTCACAGACGAAAACGTAACATTCTGAGATACCAAAGAATTTAAAGAAGTGACTTTTACAATTGTGTGTAAAAGTGTGAAATAGTCAGGAATTACACTGATACTTTCTTAAGAAAAAGACACAAATCAATTACAATAATCATTTTTGACTTTCTAGACACTTCTATAAGATTTTTAGCAATGAATTTTCCGATTAGGATGAAGTCAATGCAGCTTAACATGCTCTCGAAAAGTGGATTCAGATAACACTTTGTAAATGTAAAAATCAATACTTTGTCAAAATTACAAATCGTTGTATTTCCAAGAACTTCGATTTCCGCCATATGATGTATGCAACTAATACAGCAAGTGAAACTTTTTGTAAAAAATATTTAAATCATCTGCTGTGATTGTGTAGAAGTGGAATGTGAAAAGAGAAGAGGGAGAAATGAATTCTCATTTATTTACTAATATGTAGCTTTTTACCATTAAAAATGAAGGACTTAAAAATCTGCAGCGGAAATTGCTTTCAGGTGATGTTTTGAAATGCTAATTTTCTCTCAATACAATGGACGTATTATAAACTTCGCAGTACTCATGGCTCACCCCAAAATTCAGTAATGATCGTGACTGTATCCCTGAGCAGTTCTACAAAAGGGAAGATAAAAATCGTCAGAAATCCGAACGAAAGTTCGTTTCAACAAATTCTGCCGCTTGCTTGCTGGGACAGCGGCGACAAACGGGTTGTTGTTTGTAACTACTTGGCTGTCCGGGAGACCGCGCGTTGTAGCCACAGATTCCTGGCAACTGGGCCTAGGATGCGGCGTCTCACGGACAGCCAAGTAGATACTGACTCAGGCTGAGGATGCTTACGCTTTCGAGTTGCATTTCATTATGCAGTTCATTGTCGTTGAAAGGTTGCCGTGTTTCAGAAGCATTCTATAATTTACACTCCAGTACTCACGAGGTCGGAGAGAAGTAGCTCAGGGTGTAGTGCGCAGACTTCTCCATATATATATATATATATATATATATATATATATATATATATATGGACTTCTCATTCAGGAGGCCCGGATTCAATTCCCTTGTCGGCCATACTGTCTGGGGTTTTTGTAGTTTCTCTCGGTCATCCAGGCGGTCATCTTTAATTATTTTAAATTACGAAGGTTAAGCGAATTCGAGATAACGCGGGTTAGCGCGCGATCTATTTTTACCCTTCACTGTCCTATTCCCACCCCTTTCTTGCACACATTTGTACTTACATGCACTGTACTACCACACAAGTCGAAAGATCAGTCGGGAACTTAGAGCCTGTTCCCGCTGCAGCGGTGTCCCGCTGGTGCGAGAAACATCGTTGGGGGAACCCCTTTCGCTAATGTGTAGGTCGGCGCCGGATCTCGCCATCCAGCTAGGGAGTATTAATGCCACCTTCCGCGATGAAACATGAACTATACTTACGGAAGTAATGGCCTTAGCCGTTGACGCACCCAGAAACTAATCAATCAATCAATCAACCCAACTGAGTGGGCGTGTAGTGGAGTGTTATCGATTGCCGAAAAAGTGAACTGACGAGCGAACTGGGCGGTATCGGATAGACGGTAGCTTTGCCGAGCTGGGCGGTGGTCGTACGGAGAAGTGCTGACAAAACTTCCACGAAAAGATTCGGATCCTCTTCCATCTCCTTTAATGTGCCCTCGAAAATATAATGAAAGTTGAGTTCGTCTGATAGAATATATTCTTGACACAACTGCGCAGGACTGCGGAAATTTTCTCTTCAGTTGATTGACAGAGCTCTTTTCTCAATGAATAGTTCTTGCGTACACGTGATCTTTCAAGTATCTCCAAAAGAAGAAAAGTCGCAAGGGATATATATGATCAGAAGATCTGGAAGTCATAATTTATTACGAATTATTTGATGGTGACTGTATACAGTGCTTACAAACTTAATCGGTCAAACGCAATGAGACCCGTTGCCGAATTCTGTTGAAAATAGCCAGAGTATTTCTGATGTCATTTGCTCGAAGAATAGGGGAGAAATTTGATGCATGTTAACATCAGCAGTAATAGACGTTCGTGACTAGAATTAATATGGTTTACAGATGTGGATCACTGGCACCCGAAAATATACTTCTTGTGACACTTACTAGAAAGTTTGTATTGAACTTATCTGACATATCATATGCTCCGAAGAATCTTCCATCATCCCTTCATTGTGTGGTTGCTCTCGGAACAGTGGGTTATTGGGATCACCACTCTGGAATGACCCGGCCACTAAGTGCAATCGCTCTGTTGTGCAGTCTCCGGCCGGCATTGTCCTGACAATGCATCCGAAATATGCATTATTCACCTGTACTTTGGCACAGCGTATTTAGCTGGACTCAGGGTAATGTAGTTTTAATACAATGTATCCGAATTTTCATACAATTTTGATACAATGTATCTGAATTTTCGTTCTAACCCTAGAGTACATCTGTAACTGGTATGTCTGCTTCTATTCATTACCTACCTAATTATTCCAGTCAGCTCAAATCATTCATTATCCACCCTGTACTGCAGCACAGCGTATTAATATTTACCTGAATCCAGTGTATTATATTTCGTACTTCTCAGAAACTAGATGTAGTAAACCCGAATTTTTGTTCTCACCCAAGAGCACATTTATGGTATGCCTGCTTCGATACGTCATTTCCTACCTCATTACTCAAGCCAGTTCAATGAACCCCCTTATGCCGCTAAATAGAAACGGCGCCATTTAACGCGTATCAAATCCGAGAAGCGAACAAAAGAGACATTACGTCAAATTGCCGAGTGGACGAGCTTCGTGTGTCAATCCACGACAACATAGCGAGCACAACGTCGAGACTTCTGCTCGTAGTTAGCAGTCAGATTCGGGGTATTACGAAGCGGGCCGGGCGCCCCGCTCGCCGCGGCGCTGTCCTTTGCAACGAGACAAACGGGGCGGCTCCGGCGCCCGGGCTTTCGACCGCGAGCCCGAGAGATTACGCTGCGAACGCGTCAGCAAACTGTGACAAATGCCAGTCTGCTCGCTGGCTGCGCGATTCCATTTAAAACGGCGAGTCGCCGACGGCGGTGGCGACGGAGGCGGCGGTGGCCGTGGAGGCGGTGGGAGAAAGTCGGGGCAGTGGTGGCGGAGTAGGAGTCGGCAGGGGCAGTGGGGTGGCGGTTGGTGGAGGTGGTGACGGTGGAGTGAGGATGGGAATGGCGGCGGTATTGGTGGTGATGGTGCGCGTGAGGGTGACGCTAGCAATGGGGGACGGAGTGGAGGGGGCGGGGATAGTTGTGGAGTCGTTGTCAGCGGCGGAGTGGGTAGCGAGGATGGCGGTGGTGTGGACGGCGACGGCAGTGGTGATGTCGTTAGCGGTAGCGGTAGCCATTGTGGTGGCGACAATGGCGGCGGTGGTGGCGGTGGCGGTGGCGGTGGTAGTGGCGGTGGCGGTGGTGGCGGTGGCTGTGTCTGTGCTCGCGGCGGTAGCCGTTGTGGTTGCATTGTTGGCGGTGGTGACGGTGACGGCTTTGTCTGTAGCCTCGGCCGCCACTTCCTTCGCGCTTGGGCGCCGACACGACTGCCAACTGTAGCGCAATTATGACACGCGGAACCTAGTTTTGATATTCGTAACGTTCTCACGTAGGTGGAGGGCGAGTTGTGATCTTGTTGGTGAAGCCTCGCTGCCTGCGCCAGGAGAGAAAGCGAAGCGAGTTGGGTAGGCCTTGAATGACAATTTGCTTTGTGCGCGGATGCCATATTAAGTGATGAAATAAAGCGTATTTCTTTCTTTTATAACGAAATGCGACGTTGTGAAATTTAGTATGAGTTCAATATCAATTTTGAGAACAAATTTATGATTTTATTATTCACTCTCTCTAATACCTGATATCTTGTGCCTACTCATTCATGTTTTCAAATGTTTTTCTTTTGTTTAGTGTGCGTTATGAATTTTACGTTAAAATTCTAAATATGCTTTTTAATGCACAACTTTCTTTAATTTTAATAAACTCTAAAAATATTCAAGGAATGAAAAATGTAATATGGAGAACGTTAATATAGTATATGGAAATATATAAAAAAGTAGCGAACCGTCAACTGCAATGCATGTATTATTATTGAAATCGTCTAATTTCGGTGTCAATTTATAACAAACAAAAATGTGTTTTATAGGTAATAGCGGAATGCAAGTCTAAGTAATTAAAAAATATTCTTTTAGTAACGTGTGTACGTTTAATGTTTACTTGTTTCGTCCCTTATGAAAATTATACAACGAGACAATGAAATTTGAGCGAAATGAAGCCAAAACGCCAATGTAAAAAATAGCATAGCTTCCTCCGATCAGGTGGATTAACAGTTCTCTATCCTATTAAAACTGCTGGTCCACTCGAATTGGCAAAAAGGGGGACTTTCGCCGCTGCGAAGAGCGTCCGCCAGGCGGCAGCACTCACGCGTCCCGCGCCCTCCGAAAGAGCTGGTAACCCGGTTACATGCAATTCCCCGCCGGGTTCTGCGAAAACAGCGCCCGTTGCGCGCTCGATGGGGTTTATCGTCAAAGGCCCCCTATCATGTTCCATTATTCAAACATCATTGGATGATTGAATAGAAAATGACCGGCTAGCGGCATGTCGTTTCGATACACCGAGAGTGTTAAGGAGATTAGCCGCATGGAGCGCTGCAAGTGGCTAATGGCCGCCGATATAGGTGGCTTGATTGCTCGTGGCGCGCTGTCGTGTCTGACCTGAAAGTTGCGAGCGACCGGGTGCGGCCGGTGATTGAAAAGTGCGTGGATGGAGGGTTGGACGCACTTTAAAGGGGACGAAAATACGCGACTTTGGAATGCGCAGGAATGACATCACTACTTTCGTTTCTCGAAGGAGTGAAGGTAATTTTCCCCAATATATATATATATATATATATATATATATATATATATATATATATATATATTGTCTGCCATGTCATCACTTTGAAAATGTATTATTCAAATAAAATAAAAAATTATTTTCAGAACAAAGCAGCTGAAGACCAAAGATAACAATGACACTACAAATTTCGAAGACCCAAATGACAGTTCTGCGAGGAAAATTTGAAGGAAAGTAGATTAAAATACATTTAGCTTTTGTAATAAACTTTTTAAAACTATTATTTATCATATCAGACATCCGAAATCAATATTTCATAAAAATTATATATATTTCAATAATTTATTTTCAAATTTCGTACAATTAAGACCATTTTTTAAAAAATTGTTGCGTCGTTGTTGACGCAACGCCGTCAGATTCCTTCGACCAGGGGCTCAACGCCGTTAGATTCAGGGGTTCCTAGCCGGTCACCTAGCCAGGAACCCGAGAATCTCGAATTCGCTTAACCTCCGTGACTTCACGGAGCGTAATAAACGAATTCGGCTAGCCGCGCAGGCATTGCGAATCACATTTCTTTTTGTTCATTATGTTACTCTAAAATATTCCAGTCATGCAAATATTGATAAAAACAGAAGGGCGTTGCCTCGCATGGGGTTTAAAAATCGCGAGCTATCAATATTCTATTTCTTTAAGGTAAAATAGTATTCGTACTTAAACACCCTGGAAAGCTTTAGTGAGGGAAAAGTATTGTAAACTCTAATTGCTTGTATTGAACCGTGAGCTGTTAAGCCATATAAACCAGACACGTGTCTGAGCCCTGCGCCACGTTAATGAGGAGCGAATCGCCCTCCCCCCGCGCATGTGCCCGCGTTGCGGCGTGTGGGTCTTAGTTGGCTTCGGCGCCGTGGGCGTCTGGGGCGGGCGGCGGCCGAGGAGGCGTGGCCGGCGACGCCGCAGCGCCGGACGCACAGGCGGCCACGCCACCCGGCGCGGTCTGCGCGACACGCAGAGCGGTCACCGCCCCCCCCCCCAGCCCACGCCACCCGCCGACTCCTGCTACCTCTGACGCTGGCGTAGTTCCCGGCTCGCAACACTGCCCAGCCGCTCCTGCCATCACCACGCCGCCGCCTCGTCACTGCTTATCCCACCTCCCCCGGCATTCCCCGGTCCCCTACGTCCCGCCACTCCCCAAATCCCTTTCGTCCATGCACTCCCTACGTCTCGTCACCCCATGCGTCCCACCTCCTCTTGCGTCCCCTACGAGCAGGCTCCCATACCCGTCACACCACACGTCCTACCACCCCCTACGTTCTCCATGTACAGGCACCTCCTACGTCTCATCACCCCACACGTCCCACCACTCCCTATGTCCCTCCACCTCCAAGTCCCGACACCCCTACGTCACGCCACTCCCCAAGTCCCTTTCGTCCATGCACTCCCTACGTCCCGTCACCCCACGTCTCTCACCTCCGCTTACCCGTCACCCCACTCGCCCTACCGTCCCCTACGTTCTCTATGTACAGGTACCTCCTACGTCTCATCACCCCACACGTCCCACCACTCCCTATGTCCCTCCAGCTCCAAGTTCAGCCGCCCCTACGTTCCGCCACTCCATCACCTCTTACGTCCCTAGAAATTGTTCTAAACCTATCTCATTAGAAAGAGATGGTTTTGAAATTTACAAATCAGTGAATTTGATTGGTTATCGAATACCCAAAGTGAGATAAAAAGATATTTTACAATTATATTAAGTGAAATGCCGCAATTGGTGGAAATGGTGAGGTGGGTGTCTTAAGAAGATGGAGGGGGGCTAATTCAAGGATTGACCTGCCCTCCAAACTTTAAAAAGAGTCCTCAACTACCTCTTAGAGTGGTCTGAAGACTTCTTCACTGATACTAAATGCTAGACGCTTAGCTCATCAAGTAAGTTTGGATTAGATAACGATTAGAATGTTTGGATCGACTCAAGAACATTTATAGGAAAAAAGGAAAACACATTCGCTAGGCTCAGGAACACTGATATTTTTAAATTTTGGCTTTATTTATTTCTTAAGAGTACGTATTTTAAGAAATATGTTTTAAATAGAAAATATATTTAGTTTCAAAATATTCTAAGCTGCAAAGAATTAAAAAATAGAATGTAAAGAACCCATGTTTTGTTTTGATGAAAAGATGGTTAAGATGCCTTTACATGGTCAGTTCTTGCTAGTTATCGGACAATGACGTCGCAATCGGAATATTCACCATATACTGACGACATTCCAACATCTGTAAACGCATTGATAGCAACCTACGCGGACGACACAGCCATCTTAGCTCAACACGAAGATCCAGCAGAAGCATCTCATCTCGTGGAAGAACATCTGCAATCCATCCACAAGTGGCAGGAACGCTCACACCTCAAGATCAATGGCAAGTAGTCTGCCCAAGTCACCTTCAGTCTGAAGTACGAAACATGTCTACTTATAAAACTCGGATAGCAACCTATTCCTCAAAATGACTCGGCAAAATATCTTTTTCTTACTCTGGGCAAGACACGGAAAAATCATATCAAGAATAAAAGATAAGAATTGCATCTAAAACTTATAACGTTAAACTGGCTACTGAGAATAATATCATCTTTAAGCATCGCAGATGATGTAATTGTGTACAAAGCAATATTAAAACCAATCCGGACATATGGCACAAAACTTTGGGGAACAGCTCAAAATTCTGACATTGAAATATTAGAATGCTTCCAGTCAATAGCCTTAAGAATATTTGTAAATGCTTCCTGGTACGTAACTAACGCAACATTACATAAAGACTTACAGATCCCAACAATAAAAGAAGAAATAAACAAGACTAGAGAAAAATACCTATAAAGACTACATAACCATTAAAATATTCCAGCCATCAACTTACCAGATAGCCCACCTGATGACTTCAACGACATATTTTAGACCTTGCATATAGACTGTAAATTGTTCATTTTAAAAATTTTGTTTTCTATGTATTTATCATTGTATATATGTATAATTGTATATTTATTAAATCAATATAAAATTTAGTGCAGTTTGTTTTATTGCAGTTTTATTAATAATGTAACATTAGAGGAGTTCGGTTAATGGACTTTACTACTCTCAAGTACTAGTTTACACAAATTTATGTAATTTTGTCAAATGTTTGTTCACAAACAAGTTGCAAAATAAAATATAATTTTAAAGAATCTGGGAAAAAGTCTGTCTGTGTAGAGCCACCTTTAGTGCTAGGTTTGCTGTTCAATTCGCTTTTACATTTCCTTCGCGACCCATGTTAACATTCTACCCGACGAAATGTGTTATGATACCATTCTACCCGACGTACGATTAAATTTAAAAAAATTGTTTATTTTTGTCGTTTCATTATGGTATCTATTAGTCTTATCCTATTTTATCAAGAAACTCACTCTTTAAAATACAATAAATATGTGTTGTATTGGAAATAATTACAATTGTTCCAATTATCGCTTAATCAAACACCCTAACTTAAGCCTATCTCTGATTCGAATATAGATATGCATTGTTCATTTAGATCACACGACACTCTTCACCAGCCCTACTGTTCTACACGTCCATTGATGTGTCGGGCCATCACAATGTCATTCAACTATTTGAAATCTTTTCATTTTCAAGTCACGGCGATCATGTAATTCAGTGAAGCAATAAAACTGTGTACATTGTTTGAGCTAAATGCCATTTTAATAGCTATTGCTCCCGAGAGATTTTCACTTCTCTGCTAATTTTCGGACAATGTCCCACGGGTTTCCATACCGTAGGGACGTCTCTTGCCGTCGTTTGCAAAACGCAGCCACTGTACACAATGCTTTAATATTCGAGTATTTGCTAGAAGAATGTACACAATGGAGCGAAAAATGTATCCATTAATTAAAAACCTGTATGTCAAACTCGCTTGAGTACATCTTGATATTGCTCTTTGTAAACGAGAGCAGTCCAATTACGAGAACAATGATGCAAATCGATTTTGATGTCGTTAATAATATGAAAGAGACATGAATAATATGAGTAGTATTGGGCACGGGAATGAAGATGGGACTGGATATTTTCACAATTTGGGCTTAAATTGTATTACATTCGCATTAACAATTTTAAGTAAATAATCAATAATTCCAGTTTATCACCGTAGTAGTTGATATAACATATTTATTGCAACAATATTTTAAATTTTACCCAATTTCCTTCTATAACATTCATCTATCATCTCACTGAATCATTAAATGCTCAACAAAATACTGTAGCTCATTTAGACACGTCAGTCAAAATAATTATGATAACAACTACGAAATAACGCCAGTTAAATGGCTACCGTTGAACATGATATAACTACTATTATAACACAATCCCACAAATCAAAACCTGTAGTTCGAACTCAGTTATATTAACGACATCCGGGATTCACACTTCCTAAAGATAGTGAGCTAGAAAAACGATGTACTTTATCGTAATGAGCTTGATTTCATTATATTTTACTCTTTAAATCTCTTTATTACTTATTAATACTCTTTTACCATTAAAACGAAGGTAAATTAACGGGGAAAAGGATTTCAAGAAATTATCCTTTCGTTTTTAACAACTATTTTTGTAATAGTCAAATAAATAATAATTTCGGAAAATTAATTAGCTTACGAATAACATACATCAAAATAAGACATTAAAAGAAGTATTTTTAACTTATAAATGTGGATTGGATTAATTCACATTATTTTTTAGTTCCAAAAATATTTTTTTTACATTTTCATAGTGATTATTCAATTAATACCTGTTTATTACGCTCGGGCAGGGATTTTTTAAAGATTTCTTATTTCTCAAAAATTTAATCACCACTGCCAATGACAATTCTTGTCATAACACTGAAATATGCATGCACTTGTCGGTTTCGTACTCCCCATTTTTACTACGAAGCGTAGAAAAAGTATTGTAATGTTGCAAGGAAAACTAAATTTTTCCTCAGGAAAACTAATTTTCTGGTTATTTGGTTAAGAAAAAGTGGATTTTACCTGATTTTATACGAAGTAAGATTATGTAATCAAAATAAGATAATAAATATCAATTATGTAAATTACGTAACGCTAAAGAGGATGGATGGTTTGAGGCATCGTTACGCTGCGGTAGGGTTTTAATTAGGTATAATGTAATGTTGATATTTACTTTTTAAAATGTTTCAATATTTGAAGAAATAATTCATTTTATTCAATCTTTTACTAAAACATTACAATGTTAACAAATTAAATTAAAATATATAAATAAACTACAAAGTTATGAACATCACATACAGATAATTGTCTGTCGTTCACTTCAATACTGTGTTATTCAGTGAATTTGGCCACAATATTTGACAGATAGCTTTTTACAGGTCTTTTTTTATAAAGCTGTCTGTCAAATATTGTGGTCAAATTTATTGAATTATAAAATGTTATGATGTACAAATTGTTACAACAAATGAAATTCTTTTATTAAGGTATTGAATCTGTTAGATTACGAACAAATATTCTAAACTAATCTATAGAATATTCTGGAACCCCATTAAAGTGGCGCAGTATATTATAGGCTGATGCGTCATCTCCAACGTCGGTATGACATAGATTGTTGCCTGTAATTTTCTCGCCAATAAGACCTTCATTCCAAAATTGACTCCAGTGTTATTGTTAGGTGCAGTCCGTATCGCCAACTAATTCTGGCTTTAATTTTTATAAATTGTAGTATGTAACAGAAATAAAATTAATACAATTCGTTGTTTCTGCTTTATAATTCATTTTTACTTACAGTAAATTGGAGAGAGGGCCGCAAGCGCCACGTAAATATTTAGAGGGGGGTTCAAAAGCACGTTACTAGTGCGTTATAGGGGTGGAGATAGGGTATTCAAAATTCTCCAAATTTGCGATTCGTGATTTATTGGGCGGCCTCTAAGTGACATTCTCCAACACGTTGTTGTAGGTATATTTCGTTCTGTGGGTCATTAATAAGGAGAAATCAAGGTCATATTTATGTTGAAAGATTTTTCTTTAATGTGAAAACAAGCTATTTATACTTTGATTTTTATTTAATATATTACAACTAATGGTTTAAGACATTGCCTGCAAAACCAACGTGTCCCAGTCCTGCACCTACTTTTACGAGTCGGATTTCTTGAAGTTCAACAATAATTATAATATTACGTAACTGTTACAAATAATGCGAGACATTATGTGCTGTTATAGCATCATTAGATTTTCGCCACAAATCGCTGAGTCTCTACGCTGCCCAGCCTCCTCTGACATTCGAGCAGCCCTCAAACTTTCCTTCCTCCAATGAACCTCCGGATCACCCCCCGGCCGTATAGAACTGCATTTGACGTTCCCTCCACCTAGCAGCTCTGTATGATGTGTGCGTGCGGGGCGCACTAGCGCCGCCTGGCGGCCAGGCCACCGAGGCCGTGGCCCAGGCCCAGGCCACCGCCCACCGCCCGCTGCAGGCCGCGCGCCACCCGGCTCATAAATTGGGCGGCGGGTTCGCGCCCCCGTGCAGGCACCGCCGCCCGCGCGGCTATCTCAGACGCTATAAATTGCCCAGTTAGGAAGTCCACCCCGCTCTGGCCGCCGCCCCCGCGCTCGCTCCGCCCTCGCCTCCACGATCATCCCCATTTGCCGGCCCCGCGCGTTTGACCTTCCCTTCGCTAGCTCCGCCGCCCACGCCGCACGTCTTCTAGGGCGTCTCTTGTTCTCCTGCCGCTAAGGTCGCCAGTCTCTAACGCTTTCCTCGATCCTTGTATTCTCGTTGCTCCTGCTTGGCTCTCTAATGTTAGTCTTATCCGTAGCGACCCGTGGCTCACCTACGAGTATTCTCATAACGCTCTTTTGCATCCCAGCACTTTCTTTGTCTTTCCTTGTTCGTAGAACTCTCTTCTCCATTCCTATCACTGCCTTCTCTTCGTCACTACCTGTCCCTGCGCACCGTTCTATTCCTATAATTGCTTCCAAATTTACTGTTCCTTTTTGCAGCCTCCTTGGGTTCGACTTTCCTTTCGCTAGCTCCGTCGCCCACGCCGCACGTCTTCTAGGGCGTCTCTTGTTCTCCTGCCGCTAAGGCCGCCCGTCTCCTATTTCCCTAACGCTTTCCTCGATCCTTGTATTCTCGTTGCTCCTGCTTGGCTCTCCAATGTTAGTCTTATCCGTAGCGACCCGTGGTTCACCTACGAGTATTCTCATAACGCTCTTTTCCATCCCTGCACTTTCTTTGTCTTTCCTTGTTCGTAGAACTCTCTTCTCCATTCCTATCACTGCCTTCTCTTCGTCACTACCTGTTCCTGCGCACCGTTCTATTCCTATAATTGCTTCCAAATTTACTGTTCCTTTTTGCAGCCTCCTTGGGTTCGACTTTCCTTTCGCTAGCTCCGTCGCCCACGCCGCACGTCTTCTAGGGCGTCTCTTGTTCTCCTGCCGCTAAGGCCGCCCGTCTCCTATTTCCCTAACGCTTTCCTCGATCCTTGTATTCTCGTTGCTCCTGCTTGGCTCTCCAATGTTAGTCTTATCCGTAGCGACCCGTGGTTCACCTACGAGTATTCTCATAACGCTCTTTTCCATCCCTGCACTTTCTTTGTCTTTCCTTGTTCGTAGAACTCTCTTCTCCATTCCTATCACTGCCTTCTCTTCGTCACTACCTGTTCCTGCGCACCGTTCTATTCCTATAATTGCTTCCAAATTTACTGTTCCTTTTTGCAGCCTCCTTGGGTTCGACTTTCCTTTCGCTAGCTCCGTCGCCCACGCCGCACGTCTTCTAGGGCGTCTCTTGTTCTCCTGCCGCTAAGGCCGCCCGTCTCCTATTTCCCTAACGCTTTCCTCGATATTTGTATTCTCATTGCTCCTCCTTGGCTCTCCAATATTAGTCTTATCCGTAGCGACCCGTGGCTCACCTACGACTATTCTCATAACGCTCTTTTCCATCCCTGCACATTCTTTGTCTCCTTTCCTCCTTTCTTCCCGCTTCTTGTATTTTCCACATTGGCTACCATCGCCATTGCTTTAGAACCCTTCTGTTTTTGTATCATGATATTTAATGTGCTTTCAATTTGCCAATTTAGTGAGTTTTATACGTGTGGCAAGCCGTTCTATTGTTTGGGGTGCACAAGGACCCCCGAGTTATATTTTATGTTAGCAAAGGTGTCTTCAGTATCGTAAATTCAATTACTTTGGGAACGTATTGCATGCCCTATTTTAAGATTAGGATACCTCTTCGAAGTTAATACTGAGTGATATAAACAGTTTAGATCACTTCATATGTTTGGAAAGGAGTGGAAGATACGTCAGCTTTTGCTGAAAGCTGCAACAGAATATCGTTATTCTCCGTCCTGAAAACAAAGTCTGCACGCAATTGCAAGAGACCAGCAGAATGTTTTTCTTTGTTAATTGATTCGGTTATGATTGAGAGAGTTACATGATACATCAACATCAAAATTTAAATGAATTTAGAAAGGAATAAAAATGATCGCAGCCCTTATAAGACTGACAAATGAGAAATAGAGGCAGTAATCGAGCTACTTATCTTGGCTGGATCTGCGAAATCAAGGTATCAAATTCTTGCTAAATTGTGAAAAGTGGATAAAATGGGTATCGCAATTTTGCATAGTACTTTGAATTTGAAAAATATTTTGAAAAGGGTTACGAAACCCGGGCTTTGATGTAACAACACGCGTAGAGAGAAGATTAGTAGAGAAATTAACTACAATTAGAGCAATGTTCGATGCTTTCCAGATAAATTCTGAGAATTGTTAAGCAACTTTTTTCTTAATAAATTGTTTAATTACACGTAAAAAATTGTCAATAATATATGAAGAATATTCTATTCATTTTTTTTTAATTTATCATTTATCAGAAAAAGAGTGTGGGGGCTGAAGACACCCCACGTTACCACTTTAGTTTCAAAAAGTCACGTTACCACTGCAGTGTTAAATTGTCGTTTTCCCCAAGCCACATCCATGAGGCCAAGAGAGTGGCATTGTTGTCATTTTCACGTCTGTGCGTTCTTCCTTCACTCAAAAATTGTCCCCAATGTTATTGTTAGGTGTAGTCAACTAATTGTGATTTTAATTATAACAAATTTTAATATATAACACAAATAAAATTAGCACATTGTTTTTACTGTAATATCATTTATTTTTACTTCTTCTAAATGGAGGAGGGTTTTTTGTCGCGAGCGTTACGTAATTATTTAGGGGAGTTAATGTGCGCGTTACGGGTGCGTTGCAGGGGCGAGATGGGGTATTAAAATACTCAAAATTAGGGTTACATAATTTATGGACGGCCCCTAACGCTGTTGGAACAAAACCCGCCCGATCATTGCTTTTACTCCCTTTCAAACTCTTCACATCCAATGTTTCACGAAATCTCACTATGCAGGTCAATTCCCATCTATTAATTTAATTTTTTTTCTTCGGCACCTTTTTTATTAATAATTGTTGTGTGATTATTATAGACTTTAAAGACATTATTCACGTAACTACTTATGAACAACGTATATCAACTTTACCTCCAAATTCATACGGTTATTTTATAAAATCCAATATTTTGTAAACCCTACGTTTCCATTTAAAAGGATCGTATTTACCATTTAAATGAACAATTTTCCATAATATAACAATTCTGATTTCTTTACTTCAAACAAGAATAAAAATCGCAGTAGACTTGTCTCTCAAAATTTTAAGCATTTTATCATTTCATAGACTCTTATTTACCATTCCATTCCTGACATTCTTTCATATGTAAGACTGTTGAAGGGAGCAAGTTCGGCGAAGCAGAGAAATATTCAGAGAGGTGTGGCGGGTAATTTTTTAAAACAAAATATGTGTTTACATAACGATATTGACAACAGATTTCCATTCAGGCCATTTAATGTTATGGATACAAGTTATTTATTCTATAATTTGAATGGTAAGTATCTGTTTTCAAATTAAACATTTATTTAATTATGAGAAAGTATATTATTTTTTGGTAAATTCAATCCACAGTCGGAACTGCTTAATTTCCCTCATTTGCAGCTGAATTTAAGCTGAAATTTTGTTTTCTCCGTATCGCAATTTCTCTATAAAACATTTAGTTCTTTCACGTAGGATTATTTTTATCTGTTCGCCAACAGTTATTTGTGCTTGCCGTCTCCTTTACCAACTCTGTCACTTTTTTCAATCATGAAAAAACACATGAAAATTAATTATTGGATACTAATTCCTTTACATATCTACAAAATATTATTAACCTTTTTTGTAACATACATATAAATTTATTGATATATTATGGATTAAAATAATATTATAAGTTAAAATGTTCTGATTTAAGTTATTTAAATAAGAAAATTCATGAGTGAAAAAATGTATCTCCCCAAACGACTTTACGAGCAATGTTTGTTAGGGGTTATGGCGGGGAGCGGAGGTGACGTTGGAGGGTTCGTAGTCCTAAAATACAACTATATTTTATACATAATTACAATATTTCTCAAATGTTTTCTTGTTAAAAATCGGTCGTAACGAACAATAAGTTGCGGTCGCTCGTTGGCAGTTGCTCAATTTACCTTGTTACACATGCGCCCCAGCTCCTTCTGCTGAAGTTGTTGCCGACCCCTGCACTAGGCTCAGAGTCGTATTTAATGTTGGATTAAGTGATCAACAATCTAAAAACCCCTACATGTTGGGGAACGTCGCCAAATGAAAGAAATATATACACATTGTAAAAATAATTTTACAATTGCTTCTAATTTAAAAATTGCTATATAATAATTTAATTTTAAATGCAAAGAAGTATGTATTTTATTAAATATAAGGGACTATTTCTGCTTCCTTATATTATAAAATTTTAATGTTCAATGAATGTAAATTATCGTTTTGATAACTTCTATCAACATATTAATCAATAGTGAATTATGTCAAGCTATTGTGACGCGTTTTGAAATGCTAAAGAAGTCATCAGAAAACAGGAATGTACATAAACGCTCATAAAAGCTAGATCAGAAAACTGATTAAGTATTCAGTACAACTCCCTGAAAAAATATATTAATACTATAACCACGCTTAAGATAATAATATAACACTGAAGAAAATATGGGAAGCAGTTGGGAAATAAAATTATAAATATTGAAACAAGCCCGACGTTGACTGGTGCCAATTTGAAACAAGCCCCGTCTTTCTGTTGAAAAAACAAGCGCCACTTTGAGGGACATTTTGAAACATAATTATTACTGATAAATGTAAATTGGGTGCCAGGAAAAGGCTACACTCGAAACCTAATGATTCCTACGCAATTTAAAAATCTCTCCTATGAAAATTATATTGTGCTAGCTCAGTTAATTGGGGTTCGAAGTTCATAATTGTTGCTATTTACTCTGCAAACAATTATTCAATCTCCCATTCATACGGAGTGGCGAGGAATCTGAAAATCTTATTAAAATGCTGGATTGCACGTAACGAACAATGATAATCAGCTTTCTTTCAACTTAACAAATTGGAATTTATTATATTGATAATCAAAATGAATTCATCTTTGATCATGACCAGTTTTCTCTATATTACAATAGTTATAAACCTTGTTATTCTCTCGTGGTCTTCGCGCGCTCTTCACTTCTTCGTTCGATGGCGCCCCGTAGAACCTTCTCCGTCGACTCAGCAGAATCTTGCTTCTGGATAAAGTCCTCGCCTAATGTCCGTAATCTGGTCCCAAATACTCCCGGCGATACTATTATAATCTGTGACTTCCCTCACTTGCGTCTCGGGTGGACGCCTAGATACGAATTTTTCTTCTTACAAGAATGCTCTATCCTAATATAAAAACCGATAGTTTACTTTATACAACTGTCAATTACAATCTTTCCTCGATCTAGTAAAATATATCAAGAGCCGACCCGCTCATCACCGCGTTGCTTTAGCGAATGAATGTTCTTCTTAAAACTCGGAAGCATCCGAATTTTATATATTTTTCTTTTGTCTCTCAAAACAATGCTTATTCCGCCTCTGCTCTGTCATTTCAACCTAACGAAAATGACCCCAAACTCCGGTTGTTTATTAGTCACACAGAGTCCCCCTCGCGATCGTCTATTAACATGCCTATATTCTATGTCAAATAAAATGAAATTTCCATAATAAAAATGATTCGTCATTTTGGTATATCACATTATGAAAAGTTAAAGAAATAGTTGAGAGAGTAAATTCATTTGTAATTAGTCTTCGTATTTCTGTATTAATTTGTTTAGCAATACAGTGCATAGATGTCTTCCCCTAACATCCACCCTGGGCCAAAAATGTTTGCACGCACACGAACGAGACGACAATGTGATATGTCCACAAAATTAATTTGGAAATTAATGGGTTAATGCTCTAACCAAGCTGAAGATAATAATGAAACACTGAAGAAAACATGATAACCAACTGAAAAATAAAATAATACAAATGGAAATTTTAAAAAAAGTTACATAAGACAGAAAATTCATTTGTAATTCTTTGACCCCGGTGAATAAGGTGATAAGTCATGAAAACTTTCAACTGATGCTGTAAATCAGGGATTAATGATTTTCAAATAAAACCTACACACAAATAGTTTTGTTTGAATATCACCTTCGTTTGAAAATCATTAATCCCTGATTTACATCAGTTAAAAGTTACTTTTTGCTCTCCTGTAAAATTAAGTTTTCATGGTTCAGTTTATTCACTTGGGTCAAAGAATTAATCTTCGTATTTCTACATTAATTTGTTTACCAATAGAGTGAAAAGGTGCCCTTTCCTAACTTCCACCACGGGGCTTCCATTAATCGAAATCTGCTAGGGCCAGTGTTCCTCTGGGTCTCCCCTCCTCATGACGCTAGCGCTCGCCGCGGCGCGCTCTGCAGCGCTTTGCCCCGCGACTGCCGGGTAGTTTGCATCCCTTGGGGCGGTTTACCCTTTCTTGGTGCTTCCGTCCCGGAGGAGTCTTCTATCCTGCTTTGCGAGATCGCGCGGTTCTGTTCTCTGGTGACCGCTTCTTTCCACCGCCTTTAAAAGCAAACGTTCCCACCTATCGGATAGATTGTGCGAATCTGTGCTGTGGTGGCCATTCACGTAATCTCACTGTAATTCTTGTTAATCACGACATTTTTGACTTTTTAAACTTGTATCTCGTCTGCCTCGCTGATTTTTTAATAAAATAAAACATATTATTAAAATGGGAAAGAAAACGTAATGCTTCTTCCATTAACAGTTTAAAACATAGTTTTAAAATGCCGTAATGTTAAACGTAGTTTTGAAACGCTGTGCGCTAAATACGGTTCTCGTGAATGTTTTTCCATGGGCAAAACATATTTTTTTCATTGTAGCTAGTAGTGTGCAAAACATTAAAAAGCATGCGCGAAACACCGTAAAGTGTTTGCGAAGTATCTATCGCAAAAGGTCTGTTTAAAAAAAGCTCATGTATTACGTGTGAGAGGTGATACGTCACTCGTCTTTTGCAGCCTTCACGACGAGCGCAAATTACTTGTTACATAACATACTGTTTTGAAACGAAATCAGTTATATTCATTAGTGCGTGGCAAGCTTTTCTTTTTTTTTGTCTAATTATTCTCTCTTATATAAAAGGTGTTCGGGGAGAAAGCGTCCAAACTTCGCAAATAAGCTCTTAAGACAGTTTTAAGCATATTATGTCTTATAAACACCTTAGATTTTCGAATGGCTGAGCCGCAATTAGTTGGTTTAAAAAAATACTTTCTACGCAAAAATTTGCATTACAAAAACATATAAACACTCCAGACACATGTATTGTTTTTACTATTTACAAAATAAATGAAAACATTTGTTCAGAAATAAAAATTAACACAGAAATAAAAAAGCAGTTGAATTGTGTAAATTGGGTGATTTTTTATTTCTGTGTTAATTTTTCTTCCTATTCCACCACTCACTTCTTGCTAATGAACGTATGGGAAATTTCATATAACAAAATTACATGTTTCTTTTCCTCTGGGCTTTTCGGTTTCTCCACACACATCGTTGTTCGGCAAGTACACGATATTTGCAACAGAATGTGTTCTGTTGAACACGAATTCATGTGACCCTTTCTTGGAAGCACACTCAATTCCTTTTTCGTTATTTCCAGAAAGAAGTACACTTGAGACCATTTGGATAATGTTTCAAAATTTAGAAAACTCTAGTTTCATTTTCCATTTAGATCCCATCAACCATCAGAAAAAAGAATAAACCAAAAGCTTCTCGCTAATTTTCATTAAAGTCTGAAGAAAATTACTTCCTGAAAAGCAAAAATGAATCGCGCGTATTCCACTTGTTTAGTCGGCGTTCTCTTTTCGTTTCCGCCGTATTTCCGCGCAAGCTCGCTCCGGTGGGAGAGGACGGTGTTTCAATTATTCCATTTTCACAGCGCGCATTGATGTGCGTCGGTGGGCAGGTCTCTAAATGAAGGACGAGTGGCCACTTTTACAGCCGTTCGGACTGACATCATGAAGAGTAGCCGCCCGGCACTCGGCCTCCTGTACCGCACAACCCCCACCCCCCACCCCTCCCCTCCACCCGCCATGGCCGCCTGTGACAATGCAATACTTCATAATGCCTGCCCCATTATTAATTCCCGTGCTACAAAACGACCATCAATGGAGCCGCGCGTGAATGCTTGTTTTCCATTTTCTGGACTGGACTGGAAATTTCATTTCCGCCGGCGTACACCGCGATCGGTCTGTAACTTAACTGCACGCTGAGAGCTTGATAGAGTGTTTTTGGATACGGCATAAATGTTTCACATGTGTTCTACTCATTACGTATGTGTTGTAATGATATACCTATGTTCTTTAGCTGCCGTTATTGAACAGTAGTTAATTTATCGCGAATTGTCAGGCGGGCCCAAGGGGCGATAGTAATAAAATTTGATAATGGGTTGAATTCGTTATGGGCTAAACACTTTAGCTTCTGGAGCCCATTTATTACATTGTATTGTTCATGAAAGTGTCAAGTATAATCTATTTTAAATATTCGTTTAACACCATCTCTATTTAGGATATTAACGATGTGATAAGAGTTTGCAACTACACATTTTATTGGAAAGTTCACGTAATTTCATCACGCTACAGCGAGAAAATTATATTGACAAACATTCATCCCATAAAAACTTTAATATGAATATTTATAAAGTAGTACATTTATAAAATATGTATATTTATAATAACTAAGTTTTTTGTTTCTGGGAAAAAAACTACATCACAAGAACGCCATTATTGACATGTTTCATGATGTATGCGTTTCAATGGAATGGTTTCAACAGAGAATGCGTTTCAATAGAATCATCGCTGCCAAGCGTCAGATATCACATTTTTGCTCCCAATTTTTAGACTAAAATATTTCTAAAATATTGTTAAAATCTATAAAGATGTATGTAATATGTTTGAAACAAATGTATAAAAATACATGAAGTACTTAAAGCTTTGTTTTCTATTTCAAAATGAATAAAAACATACCTTCTCGCCTCTGTAATGGAGCTACACCACCTGACACATAAAATACTTACTACAAAGTGATAAGTTCCTGTGATCTAGGGAACTTATGCCGAAAAAAATCCGGTGATATAATTAATCTTCATAACAATTTTCCAACATGCCGTCTACATTACTTTCCGAATCCAGAAAATTCCTACTGCAAAAAGTACTTCGAATATTTCGAGAGAGAACAAAAAACTTCTCAAGAAATTTCCACATGTTAGACCACGTGACATACGCCGTAGCAAACTTTGCGTCTCGTTCGGAAGCGAAATCATCGCCCCACACAGGCTGTCGCAAGATAAACACGACTATTAATCTCGGCGGCATCAGCTACGCCAACTGCTCCTGCCGCTATTTCTTGCCAGAGGGCGGCGACGGCGGCGACGGCAGCGCCGCAGAGGCTGCGAGGAAAACTGGCTCACCGCAGGTTGGGGAGATCGCGCAGTGAAGTGCCGATGGAGTAAGTTGGGGAGGAGGTAGGGACAGAGACGGGGCAGGAGCGGTGGCGGGAATGCCTCGGGGGTGGCGCGATGGCTTGCACAGGGATGGAGGGTTCGTGGGGGTGGTGTGATGGTGGCAGGGGTAAAGGCAGAGTAGATGAAGGCGGAGGTGAAGGCGATGTAGATGAGGGTAGAGATTGAAGTGGCGGTGGAGATTAAAGGAGCCTAGGTAAGGGCGTAGGTGGTGGCAGAGGTGAGGGCTGAGGTGAAGGTGGCGTAGGTGAAGGTAGAGATTAAATTGACGGAGATGAAGGCGGTGGAGGTGAAGGTAGAGATGAAAGTGGTAGAGGTGGGTGCGGTAGTGGTAGAGGTGGTGGCAGAGGTGAGGACGAGGGTGAAGGTGGCGTAAGTGAGGGCTGAGGTGGAAGAGGCGTAGGTGAAGGCTGAGATAAAGGTGGCGTAGGCGAGGGCGTGGGCGAGGGCGTAGGCGAGGGCGTAGGCGAGGGCGTAGGCGAGGGCGTAGGCGAGGGCGTAGGCGAGGGCGTAGGCGAGGGCGTAGGGCGTGGGCGAGGGCGTAGGCGAGGGCGTGGGCGAGGGCGAGGGGCGTAGGCGAGGGCGTGGGCGAGGCGTAGGCGAGGGCGTAGGCGTGGGCGTAGGCGAGGGCGTAGGCGAGGGCGTAGGCGAGGGCGTAGGCGAGGGCGTAGGCGAGGGCGTAGGCGAGGGCGTAGGCGAGGGCGTAGGCGAGGCGTGGCGAGGGCGTAGGCGAGGGCGTAGGCGAGGGCGTAGGCAGAGGGCGTAGGCGAGGGCGTGGGCAAGGGCGTGGGCGTGGGCGAGGGCGTGGGCGAGGGCGTGGGCGAGGGCGTGAGGGCGTGGGAGGGCGTGGGCGAGGGCGTGGGCGAGGGCGTAGGCGAGGGCGTAGGCGAGGGCGTGGGTGAGGGCGTGGGCGAGGGCGTGGGCGAGGGCGTACGTGAGGACGTCGATGAGGCCGTCGATGAGGTCTAAGGCGAGGGTGGAAGTGAGGTCGAAGATGAGGACGTTGGTAAGGGCGGGGGAGGGCGAGGGTGAGGAGGGCGTTGAGGGTGCACGTGGGGGCGATGTAAGGGTGGAGGCGCTGGGGGAGCAGAAGCAATACCGGTGGAAGGGACGAGGGTGGTGACAGCGGTGGAGCCGACGGGGTTCTGGCCCGCGGCGCCAAGTGGAGGCGCAGAGATGAAAGTGGGGCGGAGGAGGCGCATCGAGAGTTTCGCTTCTAGGCGGAGAGGTGGCGACGTGCTCTGGGAAGCATATGACAGGGGTCGACAATCACCAGTTCCTAGTCCTGGAGGGATTTAACAATTGAGGTTAATTCGTCTCCAGCAAAGGCGACCTTCAAAGGCGACACTATAAAAATTACGTTCTGTATTTATTGCAATAGATACTTTCATTAGCAACAACGCCATTAGTAAAGAACAGTTTGGAATGTAACATTTTTAGCAAGATGTAATTCATAAATACCACACTGATAATTACAAGTATTATGAGTTGAGTGAACTTAATACACAGATATGTATGAGTGAACTTAAAACACAGATATGTGCAAATTCATAATAAGGACATTCTTCAGAGTATATTCTCTGTCAGAGTCATTCTGTTTCAGAGTCTATTATGTCTCTGTCTGTCTATTCTTTCAAAGTCTATTCCTATGTCGCGAATGTTTAGTTTCGTCTTCATTGATTTTAATATAAAATGTTAAATAATCTATTGACGTAGGAGGAGCCATATCAAGTAACGCATGCAATTACTGATGGTCTCGGGAGGCGGGCTGATGTTATGAAACCAGGCAAAGAACACACATTTGGTGAATAACGTACCAGGAAAAACTGAAATATATTTTTACAATACTGACTGTGCCAAGCAAACATTTTGAACTTGTAAATCGTTTTAAGAGGGCAAATGGCATCGCACTGTAACCAAGCGTTGAGCGGCCGGGTCAAACCTCTGATATTATTAAGCGTTTAAATTTTACAGACAATGCAGTAATTTCATTTTTTGTATATTTCGATATTTTGCGTGTTTTTGACATCCCGGGCTAAGAAGCAGGGTTGCCCAGAAGACCTGTACCTCTCAAAATCTACATGTAGCTAAAGTTACGCCTTTGTCTAAGTATTTATCACAAATAAGTCAGGAAAAATTATGCGTTGTGTTTATAATGTTCGTTCCCGATCCACCCCACATTCCATGACCTTTCTCCGCCCAGCCTTGCCATTCTACACTCTGCCCTTCTCAGTCCCGCCATTCTTCACCTCAATTTTTTCCGATTCCACCTTCTGAGCTGCAGTCTTCCCGCTCCACTTTCTTTGTTCCGCCTTTCTTCTTTCCGCTTTTCTCTCGGTTACGTCATTCGCCTACTATCCCCTTCTCTCCCCCCTGCCTTTCTCCTCTCCCTTCCTACATCCCGCTGTTTCTCCGCCCCACCCTGTTCCATCCCTCGAGATTCCGTCCTCTTCTGTTCTCAGTCTCTGCCTCGTATTGCCTCAGACACCACAATGTTCTTAGAGATATGCTGATGCCTTTGGATCAAGCAATAAATAAAAGGGAGTAATTTTATTTTTATATTATTTTTTTTTCGTAAATTTAACTTCAAGTACAATGGAATTCAATATCGAATGTATCGATATTATGAGGTGCAATGTCTAATTTTATTTTGAACTCAAAAAATTATATTATAAGACATTGCATCTCATTCAAGAAATATTTTATTTTGAACTCAAAACATTATATTATATTTCTTGAATGATGAGATTGAACTGGAGTATATCTTGTATCTTAAATAACTCTACTCCAATATACATATTTTTAACAATCTTATTCCGAGTCGATCGCGCCATTTCAGGGTCATATATACCAAATACGGGGACAGAACATCTATCTAATTTCTTAATTAAAAGACACACATGTAAGCTTTATAACTTCTGATGGAGCATCGATCTCATTTCTACAGATTATTTATAATTTCACTGCTTGAGTTCAGTCAAACGTAGCTGCTACTTTTCGGCAAACCCATTGCCGAGCTTAGTCTCTCTCAACACCACACGCAAAGCAAAATTTCACTCACTATGGATCAAAGGTGGCGCGATAATGGCGCCATTTTCACCCTCACACATGTGCGATCGAGTAATAGCTCGTTTTCTCTTCAGAACGATATCAACGTAAGGTTCATACCGTTGCGAAGGTAGAGCGCGCCAAGAAAGTGTCTCCGCAGTGGCTCCTTTCTTGTGAGGGTGCTTGCATTATAAATTATGTGGGCAGCACGAGCTGCAGCTTGAAAACGTAAATTGAATATTCAACACAATCATAATAGTTCCTGGAAGTGTTGTCCCCTTCACTTGTTTCCTGGTGATCTGGTTGCTACCAACATAAACGCAAATTGTAATAGAAGACCCTGATTCATCTCGGTGCGACGAGACTTTCCTGACGCACTGTATAAGGCTGGGAGAGACATCAGCTAATGATCTGGTTTTCTGTTCTTCGAGAGTGATCGCAAAATTGATGGTGTTTCGGATAACGGTTTCACAGTTTCGGAATTGTGGATCATAAACACTTTATTTTCTGTAATGTCAGATACTGGAAATATGGAGCTGAGTTCCGTTTTGACCGTGTAACAGGAAGCATAAAATAAGGTAGTAGAGATAATATAAAGATATGATTTACTCTCGGTGGTTTCTAGACCATGGAAGCAAAAGTTGATGGGACTTATTGCGGTGCACAATCTAAAACAATACGTATAATATTGTCTAAACACACTTCATTATTTTTTCGATGTATATTATTATTATTATTATTATTATTATTATTATTATTATTATTGTTCCTCTACTTCACGACTAAATATCTTATGAGACGGTTGAATATAAAATCTACTCCAGGTTGCAACCAGCTTCCAAAGGAGCAGATGTAAGGACTGTTATTGTTATTATTATTATTATTATTATTATTATTATTATTATTATTATTATTATTATTATTTTTTTGTTCCTCTACTTCACGACTAAATATCTTATGAGACGGTTGAATATAAAATCTACTCCAGGTTGCAACCAGCTTCCAAAGGAGCAGATGTAAGGACTGTTATTGTTATTATTATTATTATTATTATTATTATTATTATTATTATTATTATTATTATTATTATATCTTTTAACTGCAGCCTCGTTATTTCCATAGCGTCACTAGAGTGGAGTGGAATTGCTTGCGAGGTGGGCGCTGCAGTTTGCCCGCCCCTGGCAGCCAGAGGCGGGGCGTGGGCGTGGGCGAGGGCGGGGGCGGGCGGGCGACAGCGGCTGCCTAACGGCCTCTGGCTGGCTCGCGCCGCGCGGGAACGAGCGGGAGCTCCGCAGAAACCGGAAGGAAGTAGGGCTGATAAATGATGCCGCGAAGTGTGTGCCAAAAATTTCTCGCACACATTGGAAAAAGTTTCAAATAGGCTGTAGCCAAGTTTCCTAGTATATTATCTGTTTTAAAGAAGTCTCTCGAGCTGCGAGCGGGGGCATCAGGAGAGAGTGGCGGCGGCGGAACAGGTCCCCGGGAGGGGGAGGGGGAGGGAATGGAGCGGGGGAGGGGGAAGCTCGTATTCCTACAGCAGTCGTCTATAGCTTCCGCGGCACAAACTTCTGAAAGCACTGGTGTTTGAAATCGACCCAAAGAAGGCAGGCAAAGTAGATGTTCGGAATGTTGGCTTTTCGCCTGTCGAATTATTGCCTCGCTACGTTGGTTCTTTTCATCCCTCTGGGTGCCCATTAGGATGTCCTTTTATTCTGTTTAGTTACGAAAATACCCCGTGTGCGATTTGGAATATTCGATGTAACTGTTGGCCACATACACTTCTTTATTATATTGATGAATATTCCTAATTATGTATCTTGATC
Source organism: Teleogryllus occipitalis (assembly GCA_011170035.1). Lineage (NCBI taxonomy): Eukaryota > Metazoa > Arthropoda > Insecta > Orthoptera > Gryllidae > Teleogryllus > Teleogryllus occipitalis. The sequence continues at coordinate 51,446 of BLKR01010315.1, forward strand.
ACTCCACGTTTACTTTATTATTTTAAACAGGGAAATCACTTCCCAAAGATGAAACTTACATCTTTTTTCTATACTTAATATTTCAAAACAGTATTCTAACTTTTGAAGAGGACTGTCTCATGATAAACGTTCTGTGTAATATTCTTTTCTTGTAAAATCGTAATAACTTTTCCGACAGAGAAGAACAATGACACGTCCCGTAGTGAAGAACTTTCGATACACACGCCCAAAAGCAGTCACCTTGGCATTACGACATAACAAGCAATTTCAAAGTTATGACTCTCGTGAAACCATGGAACTGACACGTTTAACCTTGTGACTGAGTGACGCTCACTGTTTCACAATTCCGTCCCGATAATCGTGTGTCAGCCTTCTATTGGGTCACGTGTTGCTCTTTGTGCACATATTATTGTGCGGCTACAAAATTTCAACATATTTATGGGGACAATGCGTTATACGATAGGGTAGTGTTTAGTCATCTTCCAAATCTTTGCAATTGATCGTTCAATATTTCTTTGATAATTTCCAAGTGATTTCAAACTTTCACTTTGCAGAAATTCCATTATTTAAAATGACGATTGGGTTCCAACGGGATTATATAAATCAACTATCTCAATACCTGTTCCTTAAATAGCCAACTTAATTTGATATATCGGTGGCGTCAAAGTTTAGTGGCCCAGTTGTGACCACATTTTCAAGCAGAAACTAAAAAACATTCAATTACAACTGATAGAAAAATTACATCTTAAAATTAAACATAAATGAATTAAAATACCGAATGGTAACATAAATAACATTATAATTATTGCATGCTTGAAACCAGGTCAAGTAAAGCTAAAAATATGCAACTAGTTCTCGAAGTAACTTAGAAATAATGTTACGTTAAAATTACACGGGTAAGATGTTAGAAAATAAATAGCAATAAGCCTCAAGTCGCCAACAAAACATACCAAAATCTCAAGGCATCAATCGGAAATTAAAAAGTACTAATACGAAATTTTAATAAACGACAACTAAAATCAAAGATCAGAAGTTCTTAAGATGTACAAGCGAGAACAGTTCACCCGCAGATATCTAAAAACAGCTTACCTAAAAACAAAACAGTAGAACACACCTCCTAATTATTCAAAAAGTAAACATGTCACAGGCAAACACAGTACACAAAAACATGTCAAAAATTGCCCGAGTGTGAGTGCGGCGAAGCACAGTCTGACTGGAGTAAGAACGCAACCCAGGATTCATGTAGCGACCTAGGAAATGGGCAGAAGGGAGAAGGGGAAGGAAATACGAAAGATGAAACGGAAGGGAGAATGGAGGAGATCTGGCAAACAGTTTTTTCTATAACATGTGTACTGAAAAGATAGCTTTTTAGTGTCGATAATGTTTAATTTAGTTTTAGTAGTCAGTACTGAGTATTAATTGTTTATAATTTATTCTTTATAAATGTGTGTACAAGTGCATTTTTCTTAAACCCAATTATGTTATTTTATTTTCCTTTTTTATTTAAAACGAAATTATTGCCCAGTAATGATACTTTTGCGTTTTATTTTGATTGTATATTTTTTATGAAGGAATTAATTTCTAGATGTGTTTCCTATATTTATTTATTTATTTATTTAATTATTTATTTATTTATTTATTTATTTATTTATTAATTTATTTATTTTACGTCAAAAAACAGTTAAAACTGCGTATGACGTGCTATGGGGAAAAATGAATTGTGTGCACATTTTTAAAATTTTGTGATCCCTACACTAAGTCATATACTACTTGACTTAAAAAAAAAGCTCCCATGTAATAAAATCTATTTTGAAGGATAAATAAGCCATGAATTTTGGGCTCTTGTCCATGTTGTCCTTCGGAATAATACTTCCTGCCACGACAACATGGAAACGATAATTTGAATAACTATATTTCCCACTGAATTCTAGAAGACGTGCACAGATAATGCAGTTACATTTATGTCCAGAAGCAAAACAAGGGGCCATCTCAGCATTTGCTCACTGGATCAGGGAAACTGGATGAAAAACCTGATCGAGATGGGGGTCATTGACCCGAAGGCTGCAATACAATACTTATTACAGGTTGTTTATACACATTTATACAGTTCAAATTGTAAATAATGCATTATGCATCATTGTTAAAATTAATATTACTTTTCTTGTGATGCTCAGTATAGTCTCTAATTGTATTGAAACAGTTATGCAGCAGAAACGATTTCACTTGGGATTTAAACTTTTCTATCGAATTTAATCGTTTAATGTCATCTGGCAAAGTGTTGTAAAATAATGTGCATGTATTGTATGTGAATTTTTTGTAATGAGCTGTTGATACTGTCACCTGATGAATATGATTTCTACGTCGAGTGTTATAGTAATAAACATCGGCATTTCTGAAAATATATTTCCGCCCTTAAGCAAGTCATTTTTGACAAAAACCACTCATTCGTAAATCAATAGACAAGGTAATGGTGAAATTTCTAGATTAATGAAGAGAGGCTTACGTGGGTGGGATTTGGTTATTATTCGTACAATTCTTTTTTGTAATTCTCAAGTCTGGGAGCTATAATATGTATTTCCCCAGAATATTATGCCATATCTCAGGCGGGAATGAACATTTGTGAAATATACACAACGAGCAGTATGAAGGCTGACTGATTTTGAAAGAATTCTGAACGCGTAGCATAATGAACTTAATTTTGTTTTCAATTTGGTTTATAAATTTTACCATAAAATTTCCTAGATGTGTTGCAGTGTACATTCCAATGAATAATAATTATCAACTGTCCGTCTCTTTCTACTACCACTGAATTACGCAATAAACTTCCATAGTCGAGGAGATGATTAAAATCCAACAGGTAATTATTGATGAAGTCTGAAAGTAAACACAACATTTGAACAATTCCATACGCTCTATATGGCTATTATCTTCAAGCGTATTATTACAATTTGTGAGCAAACAGATGAAAGCCACAAAAGGAGAACTCCAGTTTCGAGCATTCTCTACTACGTAGATAGGTATTTCTGTTTTATGCCTATACACCTCAGCAGCATGATGCCAAAACACAGAAACATTCTTTCCGAAAATGCGTTGTCGCACTATTGCATATTCTGTGGGTTATTGCATAAAAGCCACCTTTAAAACATAATTTTTTTGTGACTATGTTTAGAAGGTTCAATGATTTCCCTAGCTTAAAAACAAGTATCTGTACACTTAAGATCTAAGAAATTCATTGAAACTTTCTTTTCTCAAAATAATTAGTTGTACACTTACAATGTTTTGGCATGGAGTAACTGACCTGTCTTTGTGTTTTAAACACCCCCCTTGGCTGGGACATTTAGATCAGGTACTACCATTTTGTATTCATAAAAGACTCTCTACCCATCGCGCCGATGTGGTTCTCGACCTCTCAGTCGGAGCACGTATCAATCGTTGGACCAGCAAAGATGGTGCTTAATCCACTGATGCTTAATCCACTTTAGAAGAAGGGGCCTGGCCACACCTTTTGAACATGGCTGCTGTGGTCGTTTGACCGTTACATTGCACTGGTATTCTAAAACATACGAAATTTGTAGCGAAGAAAGAAAAGTAATAATATTGAGGGTAAGATTTAGATTCAGAGGTGACATGTTGAACTAAGTAAATACTCTACGCCACAGCACTACTTAAAGCCTCCATGTTGTATGCGTACTACGGACCTCCCTTGATTTAATACGTGCTTAGACACACATGCCTCCTGTTTTGAAATGTTATTTCTTCAAAGGATTTTATAACCCGAAATTCGGAGACGAAGTGACGTTTGAACCATTTTTTCATTAATACATAATTTTGTACGTAGAACTTAAATGAAAGAGGTGTATTGGTACTAGATTCTATTCTTTCCATTCTATTATGTACTAACGCACATTCTTTTTTGTGTTCTTCGTCTTCAAAGACGTCTACATAACTGATTCACAGCTTTTCTGAGCATTAATGGTGTCTCGTCATTTAGATATCCCATGTGTTTTAGAAGTTTTTATGTGGAGATTGGCCTTTACTTTCTCCATGACACAATGGCAAGATGAAAACAACTTACGTAAAACTCGCACACACAGTCTGAGGAATTAGTGATTGCTGTCGTTACCGCCTGTTAGTATTTCAGAATAATTTTCACGCACGCGTGAATTAAAAAGAAATTTTCTCAACAGCTCTATCCATCATCTATTTTCTTGCACCTCAGAGACCTTAAAGGTATCAGTACCATTCCTTTTTTATTGAAAAGCGGAGAATGATTCGTTGAACTTACACCGAGGGCTCTGTCGGCAATCACACAAAAGAAAACGTTTTCTTCGCCCTTTCAGAGCGTTTCCTAACAAAACCGTTTCGGCTTTCCTTCATTCCGACCCGCTTCAAGTGCTTCCAAAGGCCACTCGGGGCGCAGGCGTCGGTGGCTGTCGCCTTTCGCTGCAGCTTTATTCCTTGGTTTCTCGATCCCTTCGCACCCTGCACTGTTCTCCTTCAGCTTACCGGGATACGTAAGGACGTGGGTTCCAATTCCGCTCAAGTCTGGGTATTTTCTTTGCAAGGTTGAGGCGTAATTGATAGTTTATAGCTGCGTGTATAGCTTTTACATTGCTCGTTCTTCCATTCATTAATTCATCTTAATCCGGTTAAAAATGGTAAATGACGATGTGAGTATGGATGTTATGGTGGATTGTTGTCAGGATAAAGCGGGAGCCTATTAAAACGGTAGTATATCTAGGTGGAGGAGAAGTGTTCCTTCCAAAATGGTCTCTGAGCTACCATTGAGGTAAGCGGCTAAAAGAGATCATGAAAATATAAAACAAATATAAATAGCGGTCTACAAAAAATATTATTTACATTATTTGTCATGCTAGTCTCTAGGATCCTTTAGTAGCTTTCTAGCTTCCCAGATGCGATTCCCGGTCAAAGCAAAAATAGAGTTGTAGTTTTTTCGTCTCAGGTGCTGTACCTGCGTGACGACGATAAGCTCAGGGAGGCGGTTTTTGGTGGTTACGCTGAAGGGAATGTTCGCCACGTGTCTCTCGTGACCCCCCAAAGCGGGAATTAAGGCTCAGCCATGGGGCAGCGTAAGCAAGCAGGCAAAGTTGGACAGTCGAACCAAAATGCCAAATACATACATTCCTCATACTATATAATACGCTGTGTTTCATTTAGTATTATGTACATGAATAGTTAATATAATATGAGTTGTTCTGTGAGAGAAGCTCTGAGGATGAAATTATAGCTTTCATTGGCGAACTAACATAGATTTTTTTCACCTCACCAATATCCCATTACACATATCAGTTACGTACAATTTATCATTACTACCTTTTTCCAGGTTTTCTTTCCTGCTTGGGAATTAATTTACGTTATTTTAATTCTGAAATGATAAAAAGTTCTGCATGCTCATCAGGAATGACTGGTTACTCAGGGATGCGTTGTTGATGAGGTGGGAGGCGAGTGCAGGCTTGCCAACGCCGCGCTATGTGGCCGCAAGCTCTGTGTTTCATTGTCGTCTGCGCTAATTGAACAAACATACGGTTTTTAGATAAAATAATTATTAGTGAAATGAGTTTCGTATCACGTGAAGCATACATCAAACGTGTAACATTTCACATCATCTACGACAATTAAATGGCCATTTTCATTAGTAATACTTCTAATAATACCACTTATTACAAACATTTAATAAATAGGAATGTATCGTAACGTTGGTTGATTGTTTATCTAATAAAAGAGTTGTCTCTTATTTTAGAAAATGAGTTTCTAATGAAATATGAAAATATTTGTGACACAAAAGAATGTGGTCCATAAAGCAGAATGGGCTAATGAAATATGGGTACTTTCTTCAATAATTTGACTTTCTCGCATAATTTGACAATACTTGCTCACATTGTGTAGTCATAATCCACATTTTGTGAGACCTTGATACCCAAAAACTGGTTTACGGCAAAACAATTGTGTGCCCATCTGTCTGTGAACAACGCTAGCGGCTAAACACTAAGAAAGATTACCACCAAAATTAATATTCCCCCGATTGATATCGATGAGGTCGTGACTCCTTGAATTTGAAACGGGAATTTTTAAAACAATATTGTCTAAAAAAATCCTCCCAATTTATTATATTTTTGCTTGTAAATAACGAGAAAAGTTCATAAAAAGCCTGCATATCCGCTTTCACTGAGAGCCTCTACATTTTCAAAACTTTCACAACTTACAAATCATACTAGAAATGGTTCGTTATAGCACCAGTATTTTTTTTTTATAAGACGAGATAAAATCATGAATTTCGTAAAACCATGCGCTAACATTCACTAGCTATCTAAATGATCGAAACAGTTAGAAGACGGCAGTTGATTATTATCTGACAGTACCCTGCGTCGATGTTGACAGAATGCATGTCCTGCTTTTGAGCAGCATTTGTGCAAAGCGTTTCACAGAGAAAAGTGAGCAGCGCCGAGAGCGCGCTCTACACAAGACATCCCGCGCCGTCGAATCCTTCTCCCTCCCGAGCAAAGCATTCAGATCACGTTGTCTTCGCATACCGTCGCCGCTGTTTACCCGGCTTTACAGATGGAAGTATGCTAAAGCCGCAACAGTGCGAAATTTCTCATCTCCTTTGTAAACGGCCCCGGAGGTCGCCGTAAATCTCCGCCGGTGGCGGAATTTAAACGCTGGATGAATGGCTGGGCAAACGCGAAGGGCGGGAGGAGGAGGCGGGGAGGGAGAGGAGAGATGCAGTGGGGGAGGGAGGGAAGGGAAAGGGAGAACGGGGATAAGTCGGCCCTCGGGCGGGGGCTGCGCCCCCTAACGCCGGCCGTGAGGCGCGTGGCTGTGGGCGCCCTGGGCGCAGGGGCAGACGTGAAGCCGCGCGGAAGGTACAGACGAGGACTGAGGTGCAAATGCGGGAGCGGAACAAGGATTGCTTTTGATGATTGATTGATCCGGGCGCGTCAACTGATAAGGTCACTAGCCCCGTAACTGTAGTACACGTTTTCTTCTTGACGAGGTGACGGTGATCTTCCCCCGCAGAATGGTGAGATCCGACACCGACCTACCGTCGGCTAGCGCGGTTTTCTCTAACCAGGTATCTTCCACCAGCGGGGCACCGCCCCAGCCGGGTCGAGCTGTAAGCCCCCGACCGGTCTCCCGCCATGTGAGGTAGAGTAGTGCATGTTAGTGTAAGTGTGTGTGTAAGGGATGAGGATAGGACAAGGAAGAGGAAGGAAATATCACGTGCGGTCCGTGACCCGTTTGTTAGGGGACTGCTCTGGCATTCGCCTGGTGTCATGAGAGCAGTCAGATGATATAATTCTCCTCCAGTGAATGGCTGATGAATTCGCCGTAACTATCTAGCTAGTCCAGATAATCCTGCCACTGTCACGACTAGAACCTGGGACCTCCCGGTCAGATGCAGTCAATGCCCTGAACGACATTTCTCGGTACGGAACAAGGATGTGAAGCGGTACGGGACAGTGGTGATTGCGGAGAGGGTGGTGGGGGGATGGACCAGAGTGCTGCTCTGGGACGGAGGTAATGAAGAGGGATATGGAGGTGGGTGTGAGGGAAGGTGCGGGGTCGGGACGGGGATTGAGGCGGAGGAGGAGGGGGACAGCGGATGCGAGAGCGAGGCCGGGACTGGCACGGAGGCCGAGGCGGAGAAGGTAGTGAGTGGGGTTCGGGGTGGACGCGAGGGCCGGGCCAGGAGGGAGGTAGAAGCGAAGAAGTGGAAATGGGGAAGGCGGACCGGAGGGTGGGAGCAAGGGCAGGACGGAGATAGAGGCGGTGGAGATGGAGGGAGAGGAACTGAGAGCGGGGCCGGCACTGGGACGGTGGTAGATGCGGAGGAGGTAGGGGCGAGGGCCAGGCCAGGACGGAAGTAGAAGGGGAGGAAATGGAAATAGGGAATGTGTGGGCGAGGATAGACGCAGAGAAGGTGGAGAATGGACGCGATGGCAGGGATGCCATTGGAACGGAGGGGGAGAGTGGGGTGGGGCGGGGCCGGAGCAAGGACCGGGAGGGCGGCAGGAGGCAGCCGAAGGCTGGAGGCGGTGCGGACCAGCGATGAGAGTCGGAAGGGACGTGGGATTGGTGTTAGAGAGTGCCGGCAGGGCCATAGGGCTTGCTGCATTAGCGAAGGCAGCGAGCAGAGGCGGCGGAGGGACGGGGTGCCTGCTTGCGTCAGACGGCGGAGGGGAAAATGGTGGTGGAGAGAGGTAGGCGCCGATGGGGGCGGCGAGAGCGGCGGTCAAAAGCCGCTGGTCCTTACCACCCCCAGCCTTTGCGGTCGAACCTCTCTTCGGCTCGGCGTTGTGGAGGCTACGAGAACAAGGGCAGGGGAAAGCGGTATTTTTAGATGCTTTCGCACTGCTCGGGAATTGCGGCCAGGTAATGCGCTTGCTTCTATATCGCCTCTCCTTTTGTTCCTCTTGATCGATCTTGGGGTAGACGTGGTTAGGGCAGAATGATGTAAATTTGTCAATTTTAGATCCAATTAATTTTTATTAGATTATAAGACGTCAATAAGCGTAAATGATAACTTATACCTTTATTTTTTAATATTCTAAAATGATTTTTTGATATCGAGACGTTTTCATCACCAAATTTTTCTCCAAAAATGAGAGTCAACATTTTTAACGGTAGGAAACCACTCTCTTTATTAAAGGATTGGCTGAGTTTCTCAGTAGCACTGTTGATTCCAATCTTTATTTATATTTTTGCCCATATTGTCGTGGCACAATTGCACTCTGGAGAAAACGTATGGGCGGGGGAGATCAACGGCAGAACCCAGAATGAAATGTAATATAGTTGAAAAAACATTTATGTATTTAAGAAATAATGATATATGTATGTATGTATTTGGCGTTATGGGGTCGGTAGTTCGACTTCACTCCTGGAGTTGTCAAACTCAGACAATTTGACATACACATCACACACAGCACACCAAACAATCTCCATAACACATTCTTTCACAACTCAGATCCTATCCCCAACCCTCTATCGTGTCGAGTATACTCCATTTCCTGTGACAGCTGCAATGGGCAA